>PVIC010024928.1:0-25282 GCA_004025085.1 Thryonomys swinderianus
GAAGGGAAGGAAGGAAAGAAGGAAGGGAGAGAGAGACAGAGAGACAGAGGGGGGAAAGAGAGGGAGGGAGGGAGGGAAGGAGGAGGGAGGGGAAGAAGAAAAGAAAATAGAAAGATATTCCTTGCCCCTGGGTAGGAAAAACCAGTATTGTCAAAATGGCCATACTCCCAAAACTATTATATAGATTCAATACACTCCTGATTGAAAATTCCAACAGCACATTTCACAGAGCTAGAGAAAATAATCCAAAAAATTCATCTGGAACCAAAAGAGACCTAGAGTAGCAAAAGCCATTCTAGATAACAACGATATGGCAGAGGGTATCACAATTCCCAACTTGAAACTGTACAAAGCCACTGTGATAAAAAGCACCATGGTACTGGCAAAGAAACAGACCCGTGGATCACTGGAACAGACTACAAAATATAGGAACAACTCCAGACATACTAAGCAACCTCATCTTTGACAAAGGAGTCAAATACACTCAAGGAAGGAAAGATAGCCTCTTTAATAAATGGTGCTGGAAAAAACTCAGTTTCAACCTGCCAAAGAGTAAAGCTAGATCCATATCTTTCACCAAGCTAAAATCAAAGTGGATTAGAGACCTAAACATTAAAACAGAAACACTAAACTTGCTGGAAGATAGGTTAGGTAGAACTCATGGAGACACTGGCATAGGGCAAAACTTTATGAGCGAAACCTCAGCAGCATGGGAACTAGCAGAAAGAATCAAGAATTGGGATCTCATCTTATTAAAAAGCTTCTGCCCAGAAAGAGAAACCACAAACACAGTGAAAAGACAAGGTACAAGTTGGGAAAAATTTTTACCAGCTGTTCCTCAGACAAAGGACTACTATCCAGAATAAAGAACTTAAAAAAATCAACTCCTCCAAATTTAAAGACCCAATCCAGCCAGGCATGGTGGCTCACGCCTGTAATCCCAGAGGCAGGTCAATTGCTTAGTTTGAGGCTTTATGGGCTATCTCAAAAAAAAAAAAAAAAAGACCCAATCCAAAAATGGGCACCTGAAATAGACAGACATTTTTCAGATGAAGTAAAGGGAGCAATGAAACATATGAAAAAATAATCGACATCACTAGTCACTTGAGAGATGGAGATGAAAACACAGATTCCATGTCACTCCAGAAAGAATGATAGCTATCAAGAAATCAACCAACATTCTGGGCATAGTGGCTCATGCCTGTAATCCCAACACTCAGGAGGCAGAGGCAGGAGGATTGCTGTGAGTTCGAGGCTAGCCTGGGCTACATAGTGAACTCAGGGCCAGCCTGAACTACAAAGTGAGACCCTGTCTAAAAAAGAAAAAAAGAAAGAAAGAAAGAAGGAAGGAAGGAAGGAGAGAAAAAGAAAGAAAGAAAGAAAGAAAGAAAGAAAGAAAGAAAGAAAGAAAGAAAGAAAGAAAGAAAGAAAGAAAGAAAGAAAGAAAGAAAGAAAGAAAGAAAGAAAGAGAGGGCCAGAGGGTTAGCTCAGTGGTTCCGGCGCCTGCCTCGCAAGGTCCTGAGTTCGATCCCGGGTAACCGCATATAATGCTGGTCATGAAGACACGCCCACCAACAATCAACACCGCATACCACAATGCTGGATGTGGTGGCTCATACCTGTAATCCCAGCACTCGGGAGGCAGAGACAGGAGGATTGCTGAGTTTGCGGCAGCTTGCCTGGGCACCATAGTGAGCTCAGGGCCAGCCTGAACTACAAAGCGAGACCCTGTCTCAAAAAGCAAAAAGAAAGAAAAAGAAAGAAAGAAAGACAGAAAGAAAAGAAATCAACCAACAGCAAATGTTGGTAGGGCTGTGCAGAAAGGAACCTTTCTCCACTATTGGGGGTAATGTAGACTGGTGCAACCGCTGTAGAAATCAGCATGGAAATTCCACAAAAAGCTAGTATTAGAGGTCCCATTTGGCCCCAGTATTTCCCTGCTAGGTGTACATACAAAAAAAATTAAAGGAATCATATCACAGCGACATCTATTTCCCTGATAGGTATATACATGAGAGAATTAAAAGAATCATATCACAGCAACATATGTGCACCCATGATTTTATTAGCTCAGTTTGTAGCAGCTAAATCTTGGAAATACCCCAAATGCCCATCAATGGAAGACTGGATAAAGAAGATGTGAGTTTTTTAAAAATAAAATGGAGTATAACTCAGCCAGGAAGAATGATAAATTTGAGTATTTATACTCAAATGGATGTACCTTGAGGATATGCTCATAAGTGAAATAAACGAGACAAGATGTGTAAATAACATATTGTTTCTCTAATATGAGAAACTAAGGGTGTAAATGAGGTCCAGAATGTATGGTAGATGTTGTAAAATAGGAAGAAAATGCTCAAAGAGAGAAGAGAAAGGGGAAGTAGAGGAAAATAAAGAAGGGAAGTAAAATATTTCATAGTAAAAACATAGAAATCAAGCTTATGTGTACAGGGGATTGGGTGGTAGGGTGAGCAGGGGAAAGTGAAAAGATGAGAATCAAGATATGTCATGTACAGGTAAAACTTTTAATGTTGAATGTGATCATAATGTATATATATATATATGTACCTATATGTATATATAATATATACCTATAAACTCAATTTTTTTAAAAAACCATGATTTGAGTTGGGTATGAGGGCACATGCCTGTAATCCCAGCGTTTGGGAGGCTGAGCAAATTTGGGGCCAGCCAGGGCTACTAATGAGATGGAGACCAGCCTGAAATACATAGCCAGGGGCTCTTTCAAACAAACAAACAAACAAACAAATACCCCATGATTTACGTTTTCTTCAGAGACAATCAGGGACTTAAAACTGCTAAAAAAAAAAAAAAAATCCAGCAACTGTTCATTTAGGCCCACAGACACCCCATGAATAACTAAAAACAGGACAAAGCCTGGCATCTCTGCCTTCATTTTGCATCTGTCCCCTTTTTACTTTAAATGCTGGGTCAGACCCTTACCAAAATCTGAATATAGGTACATTAATCATTTATGGGTTGTCTAAAAACTGCTGAGACAAGGTTTACTAATCCTAAATTTACCAAACCCATGCCACTCCCTTTCAAGACTGAGGACACAGAGATGAAAGATCTGCAGCCTGGCATGGGCACCTCAGAGTGTCCAGGCACTGCCCTAGATCCCCAGTTGCCTTGGATTTCAAGGCAGCCTCTACAAAACTGAGACTGGCCCTCCTTAGCTGGGGGCGTCATTTCATCAGAAGTGGGTCTCAAGAGCCCCTCAATAAGGAGGAATCCTGCAGAGCCACGCTGCAGAACCAGAGCTGCAACAATGATCAGCAGACCTGTCCCCATCACCGGGAACCTCATACAGGCTGACTGCTTCCCCTTGTTGGGGACCCTACCCTACACCTGCACTCCCTTCAGCGCTCCTCCTCAAGCTGAAGTTCTGTCTCATTTTCTCTCACTTTCCAATTAACGTTTTTGCCTGCAAACTCCTGCTGTTGTCTCGCTTTTACTTTCCATTATCAAGGCAGAAAAATACACAGTAATAAGACCAAAGAGAGATGTGGGGATAAACCCTAAGCCTTAGCAGCAAAAGAAATTAGGAGAGCAGAAGCCGAGGATGTAGCTCAGTGGTTCCAGCACCTGCCTCGCAAGCGCAAGGTCCTGAGTTCAATCCCTGGAAACCATATACAATGCTGGGCGTGGAGACTCATGCCCACCAACAATCAATACCACATACTACAGTGCCAGGCGTGGTGGCTCACGCCTGTAATCCCAGCACTAGGGAGGCAGAAGCAGGAGGATTGCTGAGTTCAAAACTTGCCTGGGCTCCATAGTGAGCTCAGGGCCAGCCTGAACTACAAAGCAAGACCCTGTCTCAAAAAAAAGGGGGGGGGGACAGCAGAGGAGAGGGACAAGCACCTGGGAGCCCATGTAACACAAAAATAAAGCAAAAGCACAACTTCAAGAGACTTACCAGGTAATGTGACTCAGCAAAGGAAGCCTCAACAAGGCTTTTCTAAAAGTAAAACAGTGCAGAGGGAAGAATTCTAATGGAGTGGGAAAAGAATGGAAATGGATGAAGTGAATCCAATCATTCTTTGACCCCCCCCTAAAAAAAACAGTTTGAAAAGGGACTCAAACTTGAAAAAATCACTTTAAGCTTGATCTTAACCAAAAGGCTGAAAAGCAATGGACGATGTTGTTTTAGAGCTGCTAGAGACTTAAACACACTTGTCAGGTCAAGTACAGAAGAGACTGCATATTCAAGCATGACAGCGTTAACTGAAGGAATGGGGTAGAAGATCAAAGGAGGAAAACAAAATAAGACAGCGGCCCTTACAAAGGCACCAGGGCCCTCTTCTTTAACCTATCGGTCTCCCAGGGAAAATGTTTATGAGAACCCAAACCCTTGAGGAACAGCAAGGGAACAGCTCCAAACACAAAAGGCTCTGGAAAATATACACTACCAAGAATGGTAACTGATGCTAACTAAATAAGAGTGGCCAAAGCCCAGGAACCAGATGGCGAGGGTTATGGGGAAGGTGAAGACTGGACGACAGGGACACATTTTGCCAGCAGCAGCTGAGAGTTGAGAAAATTCAGACTGTTATGTCCCAGAGAAGCCATCAGCTGAAAGTGAGACATCTGTGACCCACCTTCAGCACATGATTCTGACCAGCGTTATAGATTGATTAATGTTAACTATAAACTAAAACATAAGGCATAACAGCTATCCTTAAACAATATTTGATAATTTACAAAGCGCTACATTATCTCATTTATTCACAAAAGCAACTTGTTCCAACTCTCCCAAGAAGAAAAAAAGCATCCCGCCTTGTGCTTTAAAACCTATTCTCTTCCTGCCAGATATGGTGGCACATGGCTGTAATCCCAGCACTTGGGAGGCTGAGGCAGGAGAATCACTATGAGTTCAAGGCCAGGCTAACTACACACGAGACCCTGTTTCAGAAACCAAACACACAAAAAACAAGCCAAACCAAACAAACAAAACCTGTGCTCTTCCTAGGAGCACAGCCTTCTTGGCAGGCTACATGAACAAGAGAACTAGGCCACCCCAGGCTTACTCACAGGACTGGACATTCTGGTTTATGAAGAACAGGAGCCAACTGCACCCCGCCTTGACCTCAGGCTGAAAATGGTTTCCTAGAGAGACATTTACCTTAAAAAGGTACACTCTGGCTCCTCCCTCCCCTTCTCCATTCTCCTTCCCTTACATTCTGTAGTATTGGACTCTGGATAGTATTTTTTAAAGTATGTTTTAACTTTTTAAAGCTACACTTTATTCAAAAGATAAAACATAGTTTTAAGGCACAAAAGTATAAATGGATAGATAGCAGAGTCTCCCTCTTATCTCCCTCTTAGTCCTGAAAGTCCTTTAAAGTTGTGTTATGCAAAAATAGTTTTGTTATGCATACGCAGCCAAATATAAACATACATCCTCTTTTCATACAAATGCTAGTAAGTGCACTATACCACACTTTGCTTTCTTAACTGTGTAATTTAGAGGATTTTTAAAATATAACAGTACATAAAGACACTCTCATTCATTTTTTAGATCAAGTGGCTGGCTCTGAACTTGTAATCCTCCTGCTTCAGCCTCCTGTGCAGCAGGGGTTACTGGCATGTACGACAGTGCTTACCTCTTTATATGAATAGGGCATAATTTATTTGGTCAGTTTTCTAAGGATCAACATTTAACCTGCTCCTACTTTTGGACCTTATAAAACACTGCTGCGATGAATGCCCCTGTAACTGATTTAGCACATGCAGGCATATTGGTCGTGTGAGTTCTCTGAAGTTAAAATACATTTGCATTTCAGATTCTGAAATATACTGCAAAACTCTCCTCCTGATGGAGTGTGGGAGACAGTATTTCTCCACGCCTCTGCCAAGACATTATGTTAGCAGATACCTAGAATTCTACTTATCTGATAGGTGAAATATGGACTCTCTTAGTACTTTTTATTTCTCTTAGTACCAGGAGCTTGAGAACTATTTGTTTTTCAACAAACTACCCATGTTTTTGCCATTTTTCTTTTTGGCTTATGGTAAATTTGTCTCAGTTTCTTAGTATTAAGTGTTATACTCATTAATTTAAATCGAGAGCGAATGCCAGCTGAGTGTCTAATGCTAGGAATACAGTGGTGAACAAAGTGGAAAAGGCCCTGCTCTCATGAACTGCTCGGGGCAGGGGGAGCCAGACACCTATCAGAGACAGGCAGAGCCCTGTGGATACGGTGAGGAGGGACCCACCCTAGGATCGGAATGCTTGCTGGATAGAAAACACCATCTGAGGGAAGAGCGCTGCAGGCTGAGATGTGAGGGCCCTGCTGTGGAATAAAGGCCTTAACTCAACACAGCGGGCTGTCTAAACATTGTATAAACAAAAAGAAAACTAAGCCCTGAGCTGATAGAAGGTCACCTCTAAGCCTTAGGAACATTCTGTCTGTTAAAACATTTTTGTTTACAAAAAGCCAAGGCCAGGGACCTGTCAGAGCTACTTTATGCTCAACATAGTCTGTGGTGAGGGCCTTGGCTCACACACTATCGTTGTAGCCTTTTGAGGGGCTAAGAGCTGGGGCCAGCTGTGCCTACAAGATTCATTCCCAATAAATGCTCAAGATGCTAGGCTGGAACACATCCCTGGTAGGCAATCCTCCCAATGTGTTGTGGCACACATTTGCCAGGAGCATCAAAAGCACTGTCTGCACAGTGGTGAGAGGACAAATGGGAAGTTGTGCTGGTGTGCCCTGCATCCTGGCATTTGTGCCTTCTTTTGTTGTTGTTGTTGTGTGTGTGTGTGTGTGTGTGTGTGTGAGAGAGAGAGAGAGAGAGAGAGAGAGAGAGAGCGCGCTCAGGCTGGCCTTCAACTCACAGCAATCCTCCTGACTCAGCCTCCCAAGTGCTAGGATTACAGGCATGTGCCACCATGCCTGGCTCTTTCACTACATTCTTTCACTGTAATAAACTATAACACTGAGTATGACAGTATTTTTAGTTCTGTGACTCATATTCAGGAATTACTGAATCTGAGGATACCATCAGTAACTTCCAAAATAACTGGTGCAGGGCCGGAGGGTTAGCTCAGTGGTACCAGTGCCTGTCTCACAAACGCAAGGTCTCGAGTTCAATCCCTGGTAAGCACATACAATGCTGGGCTTGGAGACTCACGCCCACCAAAGATCAATACCGCATACCACAGTGCCGGGTGTGGTGGCTCACGCCTGTAATCCCAGCACTCCGGAGGCAGAGACAGGAGGATTGCTGAGTTCGAGGCTTGCCTGGGCTACATAGTGAGCTGAGGGCCAGCCTGAACTACAAAGCGAGACTCTGTTTCAAAAAACAACAACAACAACAAAAAACTGGTGCACACTGAAAAGTATAATATACTGTCTAAGAAAAATTAAAGAATGAAAGCAGAAATAGACAAATGATACTACACAAAACTTAAAAACAGAATCACAGGGAACAGTCAACAAAGTGAAAAGGTAACTTATGTAATGGGAGAAATATCTGCAAGTTACATTGATTTATATTAAATTTGAATTCACAGCCATTAAGATAGTCATTAACAGGCTGGGGATTTAGCTCAGTGGTTCTGGCATCTTCCTGGAAAGCACAAGGTCCCAAGTTTGATTCCCAGTACCACATACCACAATGCCAGACATGGTAACTTATGCCTGTAATCCTAGCACTTGGGAGACAGAGGCAGGAGGATTGTTGAATTAGAGGCTAGCCTGGGCTACATGGTGATTTCAGGGTCAGCCTGAAATACAAAGTGAGACCCTGTCCCAAAAAACTTAAAAAAAAAGTGATTATGAACCAGTGCTCCCCGCCTAAAACCAAAGGTAGCCCGGTGTGGTGGGGCATGCCTGCAGTCCAGTACACTAGAGGTTGAGGCTGGAGAATTACAGGCTTAGCATGACCCTGTCTCAAAAAAAGATCTGGAGGTATAGCTCAGTGAAACGTCCTGAGTTCATCCTCAATATAAAACAAAAACAAAACAATAAAAAAATTTTTAAAAACAATAACAATAATTTTTTAAAAACCAGAAAGTAGAAGCTGGATGTGTAGCTCAGTAGCAAATTGTTTTTCTAGCATGTACAAGGCCCTGGGTTACATCCCAGTATCACAAAACAAAACAAAATAGAACCAGAAAATAACAAGGAAAGATGATAATGTGAAGAAACTATAACCTGTGTGCACTGTTGGTTGAAATGTAAAATGATACAACCATTAAAAAAATACTATATCTTCCTCAAAAAATTAAAAACCTAATTAGCAGATGGCCCAGCACTCCCTTGTCTAGAAATACAGTCAAAAGATCTGCATCATAAACAAGATCTCCAAGAGATATTCATACATGTTCACTACAGCATTATTTACAATAACGAAGGAGTGGAGGTAACTCAAATGTCCACTGGCAAATGAGTAAAGAAAATGTAGAATACACACAACAGAAGATTATTAGTCTTAAAAGAGAATCCTCTAAATAGGTGTGTTGTGTGCACCTATGTTCCAGCTACTTGGCAGGCCAAGACAGAAATTTTCGATCACTCCAGTCCAGAGGTTTGAGAAAGTTTGTCTTAAAACCAAACCAAAACTATAAACAGCAGAGAGAGAGAGAGAGAGAGAGAGAGAAAATCATGTCACATGCTACAATATAGATGAACCATAGGCCACTATTCTAAATGAAATCAACAAAACACACACAGAGTATGATTCCACTTATATGGAATCTACAGTATCTACAGTAGTCAAACTCATAGAAAGGCATGATTGTGATTGCCAGGAGTTAGAGGAAGAGGGAAACAGAGTTGCTCAGTAAGAGTTTCAATTTTGCAAGATTAAAAAATTCTAGAGATCTAATTCACAACAATATGAGTATAAAGTATTATATTGTACTCTAAAAACGGTAAACTTTAATTTCTTGTTTCCCTGGGGTTTTGCGATGTTGCCCAGACTGGCCTGAGACTCATGATCCTTCTGCCTCAGCCTCTTAAGTAGCCAGGATTATAGGCATGTATGCAACCCCTACCCCCAGCTGAACTTTAAATTTCACCTGTTATTTATCACAATTAAAGACATTTTTAACTACAAAAGAAGACACAAATATATGTAGAAATATATTATGTTCATGAAATGGAAGACACAAAATTATTAATATGCCAATTCTATCAAACCTCTCCCCAACCATCTATAGATCCAATGAAATCTCAATCTAAGTTCCAGCAGGTTTTTTTTTAAAAAATAGAAATAGTTTGTAAAATTCATAGAGAAATACCACAGTTCTAGAATATCTAAAGCAACTTTGAAAATGAACAAAGTTGGCAAACACTACTTGATTTCAAGAATTTACATAGTGTCACTGTAATCACCAAAATGTGATGCTGAAACTATTCAAATGCAGAGAAATGAACTTTTACCTATACTTTGTACCAGTTACTGTACAAAAATCAACCTAGTATAGGTCATAGAGCCCAGGATTTAGCTCAGTGGTGCTGTGCCTGCCTGGCAAGAGCAAAGTCCTGAGTTCAGTACCCAGTACTGGAGGAAAGAAAAGATCGTAGATCTAGATGCAATTTTTTTAAAGTTTTTTTGAGATACAGTCTCACTTTATAGTTCAGCCCCTGGCCCTGAACTCACTATGTAGCCCAGACTAGCCTCGAACTCACAGCAATTCTCCTGCCTCTGTCTCTCACATGTTGGGATTACAGACATGAGCCATCATGCTGGCACTTTGGTATGTGGTACCAGGGGATCGAACTTCGGACCTTGGGCTTGCCAGGCAGATGGTGGAACCACTGAGCTAAATCCCCAGCCCTTTTTAAAAGTGGGTTTCTTCTTTTATTTTTCTTGTGGTACTAGGGATCAAACTCGGGCCCTTGTATTTCCAAGGTAGGCATGGTACCACTTGAGCTAAATCCCCAGCCTGCAATTTTTTTTTTTTTTTTTGAGACAGGGTCTCGCTTTGTAGTTCAGGCTGGCCCTGAGGTCACTGTGTAGCTCAGACAAGCCTTGAATTGAGCAATCCTCCTGTCTGTCTCCCGAGTGCTGGGATTACAGGGTTGAGCTACCAAGCCCAGCATTGTGGTATGTGGTACTGATTCCCGGTGGGCGTGGCCATCATGCCCTGTATTGTTGTATGTGGTTACAGGGATTAAACCAGGGACCTGGCGCTTGCCAGGCAGGTGCCAGAACCACTGAGCTAAATCTCCATCCCCAAGAAAAAAACTTTTGTAAAGCATATTATTAGAAGACTTGTCTCCAGAATATAATGAACTCTCAACATTCAATAATAAAACATTTTTGATAGGCAAGAGATCTGAACAGACACCTATCAGAATATATCAAATAAATTAGATGTGATGATACAGGCCACTCCAGGAAGGTGAAACAGAACTACAAGAACTTCCTGGGCAATTTAGCAATTTAGTGACACTCTGTCTCAAAAACAACAACAAAAATGCTGGAGATATAGCTCAGTGTAAGGACTCTTACACTGGGTTCAAGTCCCCATACAAGGGGAAGAAAATCTATCAAACATGCACACGAAAACATAGCAACACTATTACTCATTAGAGAAATGTAAATCAAAACCACGATGAGGTACTAATACATACCTTCCAGAATGGCTAAGAAATTCAAAAGACTGGGCCAAGTGCTGACAATGTGGAGGAGATGGCCTCCTCGCATAAGGCTGGCAGGAAAGTGGAATTACACAATTTGCAAAACTGGTAGTATCTTAAAATATATAATCTATCACATTGGATTATATTCTCCATGTTGGATTACATTTACCTTAGATAAATGAAAACACACGTCCATGCAAAGATTTTGTACATGAATATCCATAGCACTTTATAGTATCGTAAATGGATTAAAACAATTATGGCATATCCATGCAATGGAATACAATTTGGCAATAAAAGGGAATTTATAACACTGATGAACTTGAAATAATTATGCTGAATGAAAGAAATCAGACAAGAGTCTACACATGATTCCACTTATATAAAATTCTAGGAAACAAAACTTGAAGATAGTAATCAGTGATTGTTTCAAGAGGAAGAAGGGCAGAGAGATACTTAAAAAAACAGAAGAAAACCTTGGGGTAATGGATAAACTCATTTGACTGTGGCAGTGGTTAAAGGTATGTTTTTGACATATGTCAAAACTTATCAACTCATATATTTTAAGTGTGTATAAATTATTGATGGGCATGGTGGCCCACACCTGTAATCTCAGTACTCCAGGAAGGTGAAGCAGGACTGCAAGTCTGATCCCAGCCTGGACAACTTAGTGAAAGCATTTCTCAAAATTAAAAAAAAAATTTAAAAAGGACAGGAATGAAGCTCAGTTCAAAGGTCCCGTGTTCAATCCCTGCAAAACACACTTGTTAAAAGATGTATAATTTACTATATGCCAATTATAGCACAATAAATCTGTTTTTTAAAATGTCTTTCTTGGGCTGGGGATTTAGCTCAGTGGTTCCAGTGTCTGCCTTGCAAGCACAAGGTCCAGAGTTCAATCCCCAGTAATCACATACCACAGTGCTGGGCATGGTGACTCACATCTGTAATCCCAGCACTTGGGAAGCAGAGGCAGGAGGATTGCTGAGTTCCAGGCCTACCTGTGCTACATAGTGAGCTCAGGGCCAGCCTGAACTACAAAGTGAGATTCTGTCTCAAAAAAATAAAAATAAAAATGTCTTTCTCATCCAACTCTGGTGGCGCACACCTGTAATCCCAGCACTTGGAAAGCTGAAACAGGAGGACTGCCACAAGTTTGAGGCCAGTTTGTGCTCCACAGTGAGTCCAAAGCCAAACAGGACTCTGTCTTATCTTCCTCTCCCTTCTAAAAAGCATCCTTCTGGGCCGGAGGGTTAGCTCAGTGGTTCCAGCACCTGCCTCGCAAGCGCAAGGTCCTGAGTTCGATCCCTGGAAACCATATACAATGCTGGGCGTGGAGACTCATGCCCACCAACAGTCAATACCACATACTACAGTGCTGGGTGTGGTGGGTCATGCCTGTAATCCCAGCACTCAGGAGGCAGAGACAGGAGGACTGCTGAGTTCAAAGCTTGCCTGAGCTACATAGTGAGCTCAGAGCCAGCCCGAACTACAAAGCGAGACCCTGTCTCAAAAATAAATAAATAAATAAATAACATAAAAAGCATCCTGGGCCGGAGGGTTAGCTCAGTGGTTCCGGCGCCTGCCTCGCAAGCGCAAGGACCTGAGTTCGATCCCCGGAAACCACATATAATGCTGGGTGTGGAGACACCCACCAGCAATCAACACCGCCTACCACAATGCCGGACGTGGTGGCTCACGCCTGTAATCCCAGCACTCGGGAGGCAGAAACAGGAGGATTGCTGAGTTCGCAGCGGCTTGCCTGGGCACCATAGTGAGCTCAGGGCCAGCCTCAACTACAAAGCGAGACCCTGTTTCCAAAAAGCAAAAAAAAAGCATCCTTCTGGAAGAGTGTGCAGATTACTTGACAAGGATAAATAAAATACTAGAAATACTGAGTATTTTCCAAAAATGAAAAATCTTTGTACCCAATACTAGAATGATTCAGGAATAGTAAGCACTACTTCGAAACTAAGTTTAAAACACTTTTCATTATGGAAGAAGTTTAGACACAGTCAGAACTACATAATGAAGTCCCATGTGCAATCTACTCAGCTTCACTCTCAGATCGTGGCCCCTCTTGTTTTGTCTCCTCTCCCACTGACTTTGCTCCTCCGGAACTACTCCCGAGAGGCCAATCTCAAGATGTATTATTTCCCTCAGAAATATTTTAGCATGCATTTATAAATCCTAATCTCTTAAAGGGTATGTGTATGTTTCATCTCTTTCTTTCAAAATATTGATTTAGGGCTGGGGATTTAGCTCAAGTGGTATTGTGCCTACTTTGGAAGGAGAAGGGCCAGAGTTCGATCCCTGGTACCACCACCACCAAAAAAAAAAAAAAAAAAAAAAAATATATATATATATATATATATTGATTTAGAGCAATTTTAGATTCACAGGAAAACTGAACAGAGAATAGAGTTCATACCCCTTGGCTACATGTGCACAGCCCCTTCTGTATCAACCTGACTCATGAGAGCAACAACAGAGCCACATTCACATGTCAGAATCTACCATAGTCCACAGAACCTCTTTCAGGCCTGTCCTGTACATTCTATGAGCTTAGACAACTGTATATGACCTGTCTACCATCACAACAGCCACGGAGTAACTGCACTGAGCTAGAAATGTTCTGTGTGCCACAGGTCCTACCCCCTCCTTTACATCGGATTGTTCAACTGTTCCAAAGTCTTGCCCCTAAAGGTTATTTTTAAGAAAGAAAAATCCAGCCTTGTAACCATTATAAATGGTTTCATTTTCAGTGGCACAGGGAGGAATTACTCACTAGATAAATGTTGAAACTTTCAGGGAGGGTGGGGCCCTGTGGGAAAGACCAGTGTGTAGGAAGTGAGTTCTGCTGAAGCCAGCTCAGCCACTCAGAGGACTATATGTTAGTCAGGAACCCCACTTCAATTCTTCCTCCCTCTGTTGCTTCAGAATACGATGTAAATGCAGGTCCGGCCACCCAGGGCTTATGGACTCTCAAGTTAGAGAGCTTATTCATCAGGGAACAAAATAAGTAGTGAGGTATTTTTAATATAGCAGAGTACTGACCTGGACCTTAATAAAATTGTTTTTTAACTTCATCTGTAATTGTAAGAAATGTTATGTGGTGGTGTAGGCCTGTAATTCTAGCAGTCTGGCAGGCTGAGGCAGGAGTGCTAAATTAAAACCCAGCCTGGGCAACTTAGTGAAACCCACCTCAAACAAAAAGGAGCTGGGGATGTGGCTCAGTGTGAAGGCCCCGGTATCATGAATGGGTTGGGGACTTCTGAGAAGTTTATAACATAAAAATACGTATCATCCCTGAATCCTCTGGACAACAACATGAATGTGGTAAGCAATGTGATTCACTGATAGAATTTTATTTCACTTTAATTTCATTTTAGCAGTGCTGGGAATTTAGCTCAATGTCTCCTGCATGCTGGGCAGTGCTCCGCTGCTGATCCACATCTCCACCACAATGATTTTTAAAAACCATTTTTTGCCATTTGTTTTTAATCAGTTAATATAGTCAATATCTTTTCTACGCTGGACATGTAACTATACCTCAAACTTCATTTAACAAAGAAACTGTGGGTTAACATAGCTACATCATTTACCACTGATCATCAAATGAAGAAATTCTAGAGGAGAGATTCAAAATGAGAAGTTTGTTTAGTCAAGAGACCCTACTGTTGGCCATTACCCTATACTTCTGACTGGGCAACCATAAGTGACTAATGCCTCAATGGTGAAAATTGAGATTAACTCCAAATTCTCAATGTTATACATAATAATTCGAAAGAATTCCTTTTGGGAGGGCAGGGACGATGGATCAAACCTACAGTCTGGCTCAGGTAGTGGCAAACACTGCCACTATGCTATATCTCTTCCTAAGCACCTGAATAAACATCCTTTTCTACATTGCTTGGTACTCTCATAATGATGTTTTAATAGAATAAATTTCTAGAAGTAGAAATGCTAGGCCATAAGTATATACATTTTTAAGATTTAATTGCTAAATTATCTACAAAAGTTATATATATTTGTAGGCTCAGTTCACAACTTGGCTCCAATAAGCTCTTATGACAGTTTATGAGAATGTGTATTTCCCTGTATCCTCAGTACTAATCTGTACCAATATTCACTGGTAGGTGAAAAAAGAAGTTTTAGTTATTATAAGGTTTTTCATATTTACTGCTGTTTAGAAATATATACTGTTCGGGCCAGGGATTTAGCTCAGTGGTTCTGGTGTCTGCCTCACAAGTGCAAGGTCCAGAGTTCAAATCCCCGCACCACATACCACAAGGCCAGGCATGGTGACTCAAGTCCATAATCCCAGTAATCAGTACCAGACATCACAATGCTGAGTGTGGTGGCTCATGCCTGTAATCCCAGCTCTCGGGAGGCAGAGGCAGAGGCAGGAGGATTGCTGAGTTCGAGGCTTGCCTGGGCAATATAGTGAGCTCTGGGTCAGCTTGAACTACAAAGTGAGACCCTGTCTGAAAGAAAGAGAGAAAGAGAAACAGAGACAGAGAGGAAGGAAGGAAGGAAGGAAGGAAGGAAGGAAGGAAGGAAGGAAGGAAGGAAGGAAGGAAGGAAGGAAGGAAGGAAGGAAGGAAGGAAGGCAGGCAGGCAGGCAGGCAGGCAGGCAGGCAGGCAGGCAGGCAGGCAGGCAGGCAGGGAGGAAGGAAGGATAGAAACATACCCTTATGCTTTACTGCATTGTTTATGATCTCTCTGACTTCAAAAGAATTTGATGTTGTTATATATTATAAGCCTTTGCTTGTTTGATTTTTTTACTTTGTTCATGGTAGTTTTTTTTTTAGCAGGAGAATTATTTTATTTAGTGTGTTTCCTTACATGAATTGGGACAAGAAAGGGAAAGAGTGGGAAGAAATAAAAGGCCATTTCATTAGGCCACTCTAATGAATCACCCCTCGTGTCATTACCCATCCCTAGTCAGGAAAGTTTGAGCTTTTCCACGTTTTCATGGCAGTTTTTACCAAACTTAAATTTATAATTTTGTGTAACTAAATACAAATGTAGATGATTCTGCAAGAAAAACAAGACTATTTTTATAACACCCCCATTCTAATCTTTTTTCAACATATGCAGTTATGATGTCTACTAGTATATTTTTATTATTTAATTCTTTATGTATATATTTTCATGCAACTGTCAATATCCCTAAAAAGTTGCAGCATATTGTATTATGTTGACAGAATTACAGTGTATTATTTAGTTACTTACAATGAACATGTATTTAAAAAGGAATCAATCCTCAGGCACGGATGAATTGGTTAGAACTTGCTAAGCTCTTATCTAGCATACATATGACCCTGGGCTTGATCTCATAAATAAGTCCTATTAAACTTTATAGGTACTGCTCTGGCTTCTACATTTAGAAATGTGGGCTTCTAAGCCTGCATAAATTAGAAGAGTAACTTGAAAGGACTGGCAAGTTAAGTGGAAAACTTGAAACATTTATTAATCATAGGCAATGTTTCCAGCAACACATACAATTCCATCCAGCACCTGCCCAAGCTTTCCTTGATGTACAAGTATAATCACTACTCTAATGCCAAAGAAAGCTATCATGTCCCTGGACAACTGACATCACTGGTTACAGATACCATTTAACATTTATAGGACTGCTGGTTAGAATTGAACCTAGAATTCCTTGACAAATTATTAATATCTGTGCCTAAAATTTTTAATATAACTGTCATGAAAAAGCAAGCTTGTTCCCTATATGTCTCTGAGATTTCCAGTTTTCTCCTTACTTTACTTTGACATAAATGAAAAAATTAATTACTATAAACAATACAGTAACACTGTTAGAGGCTGACTGCGCCTGTCTCAGTTTAATCATTCCTTTCAATTATTTCCCTCAAGGTCCTAAAGTACTTAAAAACCATTTTAAACAACTATAGGTTGCTCTCTCTTTAATGTACTAATTTATTACACTAAAAAATGTGAGCCAGTTGTGCATGGCGGCACATACCTGTAATCACAGTATTCAAGAGGCTGAGGCAGGAGGGCACAAGTTCAAGGCAAACTGGGCTACACAGTGAGTTTAAGGACAGCCTGAACTATGACCCTGTCTCAAAACGAAGAAAAAATTTTTAAGTGACCCATCTTCATTTAGAAAATAAAACTCCTGCCAGTCTGTGATCTAGCAATGTATTAAAGTATGTTTTGAGATTTGGAAAGGTATTGCAGAGGAACTTCATTTATAAAGGCCAAGCATATTTTAATATATTTGGCAGGTGAAGACAGAAGATTTACAAAACATCCTTCAGCAATTCTTTTTATTCAGAAAATCACTTTTGGTTTTTCAATGATTAGCATTTTAAGGATTCTTTTTTAGTTAACAAATGACTATTTTCTATTCTAAATCAAAAAAGAGGGCTGACAATGTTTCCTTAAAAACTAGAAAATGTAGGGCCGGAGATTTAGCTCAGTGGTTCTGGCACCGGCCTCGCAAGCTCAAGGACCTGAGTTCGATCCCCGGTAACCACATATAATGCTGGGCGTGGAGACACCCCCACCAACAATCAACACCGCATACCATAATGCTGGACTTGGTGGCTCACGCCTGTAATCCCAGCACTCCGGAGGCAGAGACAGGAGGATTGCTCAGTTCGCAGCACCTTGCCTGGGCACTATAGTGAGCTCAGGGCCAGCCTGAAGTACAAAGTGAGACCCTGTCTCAAAAAAAAAAAAAAAAAAAATCTCTTGCTACTATAAGAAAAACTCTAAAGTAATTTTTTTTCATTTTTGCTGTGAGAATGGTACTGAGTTGCTTTGAGTAACCATCCAACTAAAAAGGCAGCTCAGAAACAGGAACACAGGACCGGGGATCTAGCTCAGTGGTTCTGGTGTCTGCCTTGCAAGTGCAAGGTCCTGAGTTTGGTCCCTGGTAACCACATACCACAATGCCAGGCATGGTGACTCACACCCACCAGCAATCAGTACCACATACTACAATGCTGGGCATATAAACTACAACACTGCTCAATCAAGACGGAAGTGATCCTAAATCATCTCCGGAGTCTGTGTCCTGTCTTAGTGTCTCACCTCTCAGTGCTAGACAAGATACCAGGCTACACAACCAAACACAAACTGATGCAGTCAATAAAATTGAAAATTCCAAAAAGTGAGATGGTGAATGCCATAACAGCTCTCTTTGACACTGGGAAGAATTTTATATGGACTAGTTTCCCAGATAATCAAAACTTAAAGGGTAAATCCAAACACTATTAATATTTTCTTCCCAATACTGGGGACTGAATCCAGGGCTTTCACACTGAACTCTATCCCTAGACCTTTTTTGTTTGAGACAGGGTTTAGCTTTGTAGTTCAGGCTGGCCCTGAGCTCACTATGTAGACCAGGCAAGCCTCAAACTTAGCAATCCTCCGGTCTGTGGCTCCCGAGTGCTGAGATTACAGGCATGGGTCACCATGCCTGGGACTGTGGTATTTGGTACCAGGTATCGAACTTGAACTCAGGACCTTGTGCATGCTAGGCAGATGCCAGAACCACTGAGCTAAATCCCCAGCCCCGTAGACCTTTTTATTTTGAGATAGGGTCTCACTAACTTGTCTGGGCTGGGCTCAAACTTCTGATTTTCCTGCATGAGACTACCAGAGGGTTGGGATTACAGGCACATACTATCACACCTGGCCTATTTTTAATATTTGTATTAAAAATTGAATTTGTATTAAATAAATTTGTATTAAATAAAATTTGTATTAAAAATTTGTATTAAAAATTGAATATTGTAATTCATAGGACATTTTTTAAATGTCCTATGAATGTTTCAATGTTTTATTTCTACCTTTTTTTTTTTTTGAGACAGGGTTTCACTTTGTAGTTCAGACTGGCTTTGAGCTCACTATGTAGCCCAGGCAAGCCTGGAACTCAGCAATCCGCCTGTCTCTGCCTCCCGAGTGCGTGAGCCACCACGCCCAGCACTGTGGTATGTGGCATTGATTGCTGGTGGGTGTGAGTCTCCATGCCCAGCATTATATGTGGTTACCGGGGATCGAACTCAGGACCTTGCGCTTGCGAGGCAGGTGCCAGAACCACTGAGCTAACCCTCCGGCCCTATTTCTACCTTTTTACTTGCAGTGCTGGGTAATGAACCTAGAATTTCACACACATGAGACAAGCACTATACCACTGAGCTATATCCCTAGTCCAGTATCTTAGTCTTTGGATTTTTGTTTCTTGGTTTTGGTGCTGGAGGTTGAATCCAGGCCCTTATGCATGTAGGTGCACAGTCTACCACTAAGTTGTACTTCTAGCCCCTCAATTTTTAATATTAGAAACTAACAGTCATAACTGAAGCTTGTTCTGATGTTTATAGTATGAACTCCAACTACCAGTAAGAGTGCTTTCAAAGACCCCGTGCTTTGAAGCTTTTGTGGTTTCATTCACAGCAGCTGTTCTAACTCCTGTTATGCTAGTCATCACAGAAACCCTTGAATATCTGCCCAAGTGGGTAGTATCCACAGATATTACCCACGTCCTACACTGCCCTTTTGTGACTTTTCTTCCCATTAAAATAAAATTCCTTTTATAAAAGTTCATAATAGTTAAAATTATAAGATAACTACATTTATTACAGAACATTTAGAAAATGAAAGAAGATTTAGCTCAGTGGTTCCAGCGCCTGCCTAGCAGGCACAAGGTCCCTGGTTTGATCTCGGTAACCACATACAACAATACCAGGCGTGGTGACTCACACCCACCAGCAATCAATACCACATACCACAAATGCTGGGCTTGGTGGCTCAAACCTGTAATCCCAGCACTTGGGAGGCAGAGACAGGAGGATTGCTGAGTTCTTGCCTGAGCTACATAGTGAGCTCAGGGCCAGCCTGAAATACAAAGCAAGACCCTATCTCAAGAAAAGAAAATAAACTGGATGTGGTGGCTCCACCTGTAATCCCAGCATTTGGGAGACAGAGGCAGGAGGATTGCTATGTTCGAGGCATACACAGCCTACACAGTAAGATCAGGGCCAGCCTGAACTACAAAGCAAGACCCTGTCTCAAAAAAAAAAAAAAAAAAAAAAGAAAATGAAAGGGGAGAATAAACAAGAGCGCCTATCTTTTTCCTTTGGTCCCACCACAGATAAATATAATGCTAAAATTACTGAACTGTTAACTGATTACACAGCAAGTTCTGGTAGGGTCCTTATGTTCAGTCTCTGTAAGATATAAAAAGCTTTTTTTCTTACTTAGGGCTGCCAAATCTATGCTGCATTTTTTTCTCAATATATCTTAAATTGAAAAGATACAAATAATTTTTTTTTTTTTGGTGGTGTGTGGTACTGGTTGCTGGTGGGTGTGAGTCAACACGCCCAGTATTATTGTATGTGGTTAGCGGGGATTGAACCAGGGACCTTGCACTTACTAGGCAAGGCACCAGAACCACTGAGCTGAATCTCTGGCCCTATAAATAAATTTTTAAAGAAAAAATGAATTCACTTAAAATACTTCAACTAGGCACTGTAACCAAACTGAAGCTACAGATTAGGAGAAAATATTTGAAAAGCATACAGTCAATATAAACTCCCCATCCCTCCTAAAATGTGTATATTTTCTATAAAATCAGTAATAAAAAAGGCAAACAACCAATTTTAAAAAGCAGCAAAAGGGCCAGAGGGTTAGCTCAGTGGTTCCGGCGCCTGCCTCGCAAGCGCAAGGACTGAGTTCAATCCCCGGTAACCACATATAATGTTGGGCGTGGAGACATGCCCACCAACAATCAACACTGCCATACCACAATGCCAGACGTGGTGGCTCACGCCTGTAATCCCAGCACTCAGGAGGCAGAGGCAGGAGGATTGCTGAGTTTGAGGCTTGCCTGGGCTACATACTGAGCTCAGGGCCGGCCTGAACCACAAAGCAAGACCCTATCTCAAAAAAGAGAAAAAAAAAATAACATGAGAGCTGGTATAGCACTGTGGTAGGGCATGTCCTGGGTTCAGTCCTCAGCATCAGAAAACTAAAGTAATATGAGATACTAGAGACCATCAGACCGAAGCAAAAGGAATCACACAATACTAATAACTGGCAAGGATGTTAAAGAATGGATCTTACAGTGTACTCTTGATGTAAAACCACTTTGTGGAATAACCATTATGGTTTAAAACCCACATACCCAATCACAGAAACTATCTTTGAGAAACTTAATACATGTGTACAAGGATCAATGAATATGATGATCACTGTAGTATTACACTTATTCTTAAACAGAATAATTTTTACATATTCACAAAAGAAGAGGACCAGGGATTTAGCTCAGTTGTACAACACCTGCCTCAGAAGCTGAGCTCAACAGCTGGTACCAAAAAAAAAAAATCACAAAAGAAGAAAAAAAAAATGAACAAACTAGAGCTATACATATCTGTAAATTCCAAAAACATGGGCTGTCTCTTTTATAACAGACTTTATATATATAAATTTCAAAAATATAGGAACTTTCTCCTACAGCTTTTATTTATTTTGTGTGTGTTTTTGCTATGTAGTTCAGGTTTTGCTTGTAGGTTTTGCTATGTCATTCAGGTTGACCTTGAATTCATTAAGTAGCCCAGGCTGGCACTTGGGAGGCTGAGGCAGGAAGATCACTGCAACTTTGAGGCCAATCTAACTATACAGTGAGTTTAAGGTCAGTCTGAACTACATAGTGAGATCTTACCTCAAGAAAAGAAAAAAAAAAAGAAAAGCAAGGAAATGAGAAAGAGTAAGAAATTAAGATAGAGAGAAAGACAGAGATAAAAACAAGGGCAAAGGGTATAGTTGGGGGGAAGGGTAGAAAAGACAAAGGAAAGACAAAGACAGAGCATACACAAGAAAAGCTTAGAGAAAACAACTTGGTACAGTGGTGTGCATACCTATAATCACAATGATTTGGAGGGTTGAGGGAAAGGGATCTCAAGTTTAAGGCCAGCCTGGACAACTTAGCGAGACCCTGCCTCACAACACAGCAGGGATGGGGATGCAGTTCACAGTGGTGCTCTTGCCTAGCAGGTCAAAGCCCAGGATTTGACCCCCAGCACCATAATAAAACAAACTACATCAAACACCAAAACAAAAAAGGTACACACAGCAAAAAGACAAGAGATAGAAATCTAATAAAGTTAGGTAGTATATGGTTGAAATATTTCTCAACAAAAATATGAGAAATAAAATATTTGGGCTAAAAAAAAATAAACACTATTTTCAGTTCTCTAATTTCAAACATGAGACTCAGAACATGATCATGCTAGCTGGCATGATGGCACACAATGGTAAGCCAGCACTCTGGGAGGGTGAAGCTGGAGGATAACAAGCTCAAGCCAAGCCTGGCTGACTGAGACACTTAATAAGGCCCAGGCCAATAAAATGGGATGGAGCTCAGTAGGAAAGTGCTTGGTTTAATCCCCCGTAACAAAAAGACAAAACAAAACAAAGATTATACAAGGCTGGGGATGTAGCTCAGTGGTGCACAGAGTTCAGTCCCCAGTAAAAAAAAAACAAAAACAAAAAATCAAAAAGCAAAGATTATACATAGCTTACAAAAGGAAACCCCATTACATTCCATCATTGTATCTGCTAAAACTGAAAAAGTAAAGCCAAAGACATTTGACCTTTGGAACAAGAAAAATGCTTTAGATGTTATCTTCAACACACATTATCTACCAGTTTATGACTGCAATGGAAGTCTGAAACTGGAAGTTAAAACTAATCAGGTAAGAGCTGGTTACTCATTTTCAGAATGATTCTAGTTTCAGACTTGTACTAAAGTGACAAATTCTACCTTGAGCCTACTGGCTCAGGACTGTCCCAGTTTGAAAGTTTAAAACTGTTCACCTCTTGGCCTAACTCTGCAGATCTGACTGTGGTCTTCCAGCCCTTTATAACTATGTGAAGTGAGGACAAGCACTGTGCTTTCCCATTCTGACCCACCTCCACAATCCTCTAGTCATGTTACAGGCTATCTGTGGAACTGCAGTGATTAGCTAACAGGGCTGCTGGCAGACCTGACATGAGTGTGTGGTCTGGGAAGAGTTTTTGTGTCCCATGCCACATATTGTCCCCCTTTCCTGATTCCCTTCTTTCAACTCCCAACTTTCACACTTGGCCTTGCACTGTGCATTCATTCAGTCAATGAACATTTACTGAGCAGTGGCAGGAACTGTGCTAGATCTGGAAAAAGTAAATAAAATGTACTCAGGTCCATAAGAGTTAAGAACAAGATACGCAAAATAATAAACAATGTGCACTATGGACTATGAGGTGTTTCACCTCAGGAAGTCAGAGGTTTTAATTAAGGAGGTGCTGACAGTGAGGGAAGAAATGTGTTACCCCTGTCTTAAACAGCCCCATGGGGTTTAGGGTGTAGGGCTTGGCCAGCGTGGCTTTGCTTTGCTAGTACCACAAAACAAACACAAACAACAAGCCAGCCTTTGTCTCTCCTACCACTGAAGAGTATAATGCTTTGCTCTCAGCTTAAGTTCAGGAAACCCATACATTTGGCAAAGTCAAGAAAGCCTGCCCTAGCGGGGCACAGTGACACACATCTCCAATCCCAGCATTCAAGAGGCTGAGGCCAGCCTGTGCTACATAGTGAGATCAAGATCTGTCTGAACAACACAGTGAGATCCTGTCTCAAAAAGCCTACCCTGCCCCCAGCATCTCTTGGAGATAAGGGTGGGATGAACTGAATCAACTGGCAAGAGACGTTTCAGAGGCTGACACTGTACCTGGCTACGGACAGCATTGCTCAGGTGGTTGTCCTCAGACATCTGTGCATTTTGGAAGTAGGACAAGGGTGCAGGTAACTCTGTCATTGGAGCAACTGTACAGAAATACTTTGTCACAGAAAACAAAGCTTCTTGGGGAGTCTAAAAAGGAAAAAGAAAACAGAACTCTGTGCATTATGATTACAGTCATTTTTAAAGCACTTTTTTTTTTTTTTTTTTTTGAGACAGGGTCTCACTTTGTAGTTCAGGCTGGCTCTGAGCTCACTATGTATGTAGCCCAGGCAAGCCTTGAACTCAGCAATCCTCCTGTCTCTGCCTCCCGAGTACTGGGATTACAGGCGTGAGCCACCACACCCGGCACTTAAAGCACTCTCTTAAATTACATTCAGCAGAAACAAACCTTCCTCTCATGTGTTCCCCTCCAGTCCACGCCGACCTTGGACCTCAAGGGCTGCTGTCAACTGCAGGCTCCTGGATTAGGTCTGAAATCGAATCCACAGTTGGTCAAATACCAGTAAATCCATTCATACCTGTCAAATACTTATGTGACTAACTTGTAAACCAGAAATGTTGATTTGCCCTGACCTTCAAATGACAGATTTATTGTCAGCGCAAGACCCCTCTTCAACATTGAGTTCTCAAACGCAAAGATATCTAATGACTTCAGATTTACACAAAGGAAGTTGACTGATTTCATGGAATGTTCTCAACATTTCTTTTTCTTTGCTGACCACACCAACCTAATTTTTATAACCCCATAAAATTGTCTAGTGCTTTGAACTGAGTAAAATTCTTGCTGTCATTTCATTTCATTCTACTCACAAAACCCTGAGGCAAGGCAGATAGGTAACATGTATTTCATAAGAGTAAAAAAGGGGGCCATAAAAAGATACTGAGTGTATTAAGTGATAAAAGCACGCTGCAGATCATATTTTTTACAACAAGCTAAAAGTGGGCAGGGGTACGGTATGTGTTTAGATGCATGAGGCCCTAGGGTCATCCCTCAGAACACCAATAACAACAACAACAACAACAACAAAGCAGAAAGGCATCCAGAAAGATTCAGAGTTGTTTAAGGGCACATACTCGGATTCAGGCAGACTATGATATTAACAGTCCCGATTCCCACCCTCTAGTCACTCCTTTGGCCCCTGGCACAACCTTTTTTTTTTTTCTCTATCAACTGTGTGTTTTTTGTTGTTGTTTTTTTTTTAGACAGGGTCTAGCTTTGTAGTTCAGGCTGGCCCTCAGCTCACTATGTAGCCCAGGCAAGCCTGGAACTAAGCAATCCTTCTGTCTCTGCCTCCCAAGTGCTAGGATTACAGGCGTGAGCCACCACACCCCGCACTGTGGTATGTGGTACTGATTGCTGGTGGGCATGAGTCACCATGCCCAGCATTGTTGTATGTGGTTACCGGGATCAAACTCAGGACCTTGCACTTGTGAGGCAGGCACCAGAACCACTGAGCTAAATCTCCGGCCCTACCAACTGTGTTTTTATTCAGTTGACAAGTACTTTTCTACAGCTGCACTTGTGAAATATCACATGGCAAAAGCAGGAGGCATTTTTCTCTAAATTTCTTTCTTTTTAAACCTTATTAAAAATGAGATTGGGGGCCAGAGATTTAGCTTAGTGGTTCCAGCGCCTGCCTCGCAAGCTCAAGGTCCTGAGTTCATCCCTGGTAACCACACACAATGCTGGGTGTGGTGACTCACACCCACCAGCCATCAATACCACATACCACAGTGCCAGCCATGGTGGCTCATGCCTGTAATCCCAGCACTCGGGAGGCAGACAGGAGGATTGCTGAGTTCCAGGCTTGCCTGGGCTACATAGTGAGCTCAGGGCCAGCCTGAACTACAAAGTGAGACCCTGTCTCAAAAAAAAAAAAAAAAAAAAAAAAAAAAAAAAAA
>PVIC010024929.1:0-17203 GCA_004025085.1 Thryonomys swinderianus
TTAGACAGTGAGTTTAGGAAGAGCTGTATGCTGTAGGAAAGAGAACATTGTTTTAGGAGTCAAGTCCATGGGCAGGAGGGCAGCATGGGAGACAGTTTACCAGGGCACATGACTACAGATATAGGAAAGCTATGGCATTGGAGACGGGCAGAGGAGAGGCTTTCACCTGATTGAATCTGTATTTCTCTGTGAATTATGTGACAAGGACTTTAGCTGAGAGTTGGCTGGGAGGGGATGTTGGAGATCTGAGGACTGAGGGAAGGCACCTAATAGTCATCTCGGGACTAAGGTAATGAATTTACTAGGGAAGTTAGTTGTCAGACAATGTTGAGTGCTCACTGAAGAGCTTGAGTCATAAATTTAGAATGAGTCCTGATGGGATGGTTGTGATTTTCCTCCAGCACTGTTCACTTGCGTGGGTACAGAGCTATCGTAAGTAGTTAATTGAGTTTGGAAGGAGCTGGGTGGCCAGAGGGGGAAATGAGTTTTACCCAGTGGGTATAGTTTCAGTTATGCAAATGACTAAGTTCTAGAGATTTGCTGTACAACATTGTGCCTGGAGTTAACATTACTATCTTGTGCACTAAAAATTTGTCCAGAGAGTGGATCTCATGCCAAGTACCACAATTTTTATAAAGACATGAAGACAGGCTCTATATAACATCAAGTAACTGCTAGATTTTGCCCCTGAGAACATGGATGGCAGCACACTCTTGCTAGCTGAGGAAGTGTCACCTGTTCCTGCCGTCGACACACTATCTTTGGGTCAGTTTCTTCCTTCGTTGCCCCGTCATGAATACGTATGTGGTTACTCTGCAGCAGTCTCCCAAAAGCCATTCCCTAGTTTTCAGACCAGGAAGGGGCTACCGTGAAGGGGGTGGCATCTTGCTCAGAGCTTCCTAGAATGAATGTAGGTGTGAATTCTCCAGTAACAGTTAATGGGCCTTCAAGGGAACAGTTTCTCTGCGTATTAGCTTTGTACTGTTCTGTGGACACTTTCAGGTCCTTTCCTAAAGCTCTTCAGAATTTATGGGAAGAACAAATTACAACGTTCCTTCTATAAAAATTCCATGCCTATTTTGTTTCTCTTTCTCAGAACGTAACTTGAAACACCACAGAGCCAATAATCCAGAGTGTATCTGCAGACGTTGTACAGTTTGACATACCTTCACAGTGGACTTGGCTGCCTTCTTGATAATTTATTTTGCAACACGTTACTGCACAGTTGTAAATAACTTAGATACTGTACCATCACTTTCAGTTATGTGTAAAGAAGTAAATTAATTAAATGCTCTGTAAAAAAATAGTAAAAATAAAAATTCCATACTCCAGGATTTCTGGTTGTGAATGGAGCCATGCCCAGGGAGCCCTTCCTTCTGACAGGGGGGTCGCTGAGAGGCCTCAGGTTCTCTGCCCTCTTCGAGACCAGTAATGATTGTAGTACCGATAAAAGGTAAGGTAATAATAATCCATGATGTGCAGCAGCAAAACAACTCCCTCCTGTGCTCCTGTAACAAGTTCCCCATGGTGGAAGGAAGTCAGGAGAGACTTGGTAACCACACTCGGGGACTCCGGGTGCCAAGGTTATGTGGCTGCAGCACCCAAGAACGGGCTCATGAAGTTCTTAGCTTCAGACCTAGTCAGTGATCCACGTCCTAAAAGATTCTTTTACAGAACTGATGAACCATGATAAGTATGTTGAATTAAAAAACGTTTATTTTGGGCCAGAGGGTTAGCTCAGTGGTTCCATTGCCTGCCTCACAAGCGCAAGGTCCTGAGTCCAATCCCTGGAAATTACATACAATGCTGGGCGTGGAGACTCACGCCTACCAACAATCAATACCACATACCATGGTGCTGGGCGTGGTGGCTCACGCCTGTAATCCCAGCACTCGGGAGGCAGAGACAGGCGGATTGCTGAATTTGAGGCTTGCCTGGGCTACACAGTGAGCTCAGGACCAGCCTGAACTATAAAGCGAGACCCTGTCTCAAAAAAAAAAAAAAAAAAGTTTATTTAGCTTCCCATGGAAGTTAGGATATTGACTGGAAAACAGTGAGACTCATGGCAGGAGTAATGACATTAACTAGGGTTATTTCATTGCCTGGAACCAGTGAGCACCTTGTCAGGAGAGGCGGCCTGTCTTCTCACACTGGAGAGGATGGTTATGCCCTGGCCGACAGCTGCGATGGCCACAGTAGAGACAATTGCTATGCGAAAAACGGGTGATTTTTCACCCTGTCTAGATCAGAGGGACCCACAGCAGCTGCTGCTGATTCTCATTCAGGGAAGGAAGTCTAAGGAACCTTAGAAAAATCATCATAAAATCTTGCTAATTTAAAGTTGCCCGACACCTTCTCCCTAAGTTGTCATGTACTTTTCTGTTTCATTTTTTAACTTATGCTAGTATCCCCCCTCTATTACAATTTCATTGAACATGTTATTTAAAATATAATTTTAATTCATTTAATAAATTTTTATTGCTTTTAGGTGATACTCGGGATGACACACTATGTTCAAGAAATTGTCCCCCAAATTTAAAAACAGGAGAAGAGTCAGGGCTTTGTTGGCGGTGCACAATGTGGGAGGGAAGATAAGATGACTAAGCATGGTAGAAAATGGGGTGGACCCCGGACTGGCAGCAGGCAGCGGGAGCTGTGAGGACGTGGAGACGGGAAGTGTATCCCAGGGTCAGTGGACTGGCCTTTTCAGAGAAGGGTGCGGGAAGGACAGGACACGGTGGTTGGAGGGTGATTTGTTTGAGACTGAGGTGTTAGAGAGGGTGTAAGGAAGGACAGGAAGAGGAAAGGCGCAAGGACAGAGTAGATAAGCTAGAAAGTTCTTGTAAAAGTCCACGTGAACGATGACAGTGAGAGCCAGGACCCGGGCAGTGGTTCTGGAGATCATGGAAAGAGGTCAGAACCTGGATATTTTGTGAAAGCCGAGGCCAGTGGGTTTGCCAGGGGGCTGGATGTAGAGAGAGATAGAAAGGGGAAGCAGAGATGTTAAGAATGTTGGCCGGAGCAGCTGAGAGGTTAAAACAAATATTTACTCAGGTGGAGAAAGCAGGGAGTCAGATTTGGTTGAAGATCAGGTGTTGATTTTGTTCATAGGTCTGAGAGTCCTCTTAGAATGCAATGGACAGATGTGGAAGAAGCAGTTAGGTGTGTGAGACTGCGTTTCAGGGTACTGAACGTGAGTTTGATTCTATTTTACACTGAAGATAAAAATTTGTAAGGCATCATGAGCCATGAGACTGTGTAATGTCTTTAAAGGAATATGGGTGGATGGAGAAGAGAAGAGATTGAAAGCTCCACGCGGATTTCCAATGCTTAGAGGCCACGGAGATGAGGAGGAATCAACAAAGGTGACCGAGGGGCACATAAAGAAATCATGGTTTCTAGGAGCCCAGGGTGGCCAGTGTGAGCAACAGCAAGGGTCAGAACACAAAGTCCCTGTGTGTAGATGACTGGGAATGGGTGCAGAAAATGGTCACTGATCTAAGGCAAGTGACGAGCTGAGTGTCCAGATGTTGGGTGATTGCAGGACTGAGACAGGGACGGTGGTGGACAGGGAGGCAGTGAGTCAAATGTCGACAGCGCTGTGACTCCTCTGGCTGGGGGCAGGAGAGGACAGCAAGAAAAGGCTATAAAATGTGATGATTCACTGGAACCAAGCTAAGACTTTTGGAGAAGAAAAGATAGATATCTGTGGAGTTTGGAGGGAGCACTTAGTGAGACTGACTCCTTCCAACCTTGGAGCACCTGGGGAACAGAGGAGATGAAATCTTCAGTTTAGGAGGCTGGTAGAAACTGCATCCTCTGAGGAACATCCAGGCCACCCCTTGCAGGAAGGTACCTGTGGAATCAAAGACATGGGAGAGCTTGCTGCTGATGGTGAGCTCCCAGGGCACAGAGAAAGGGTTTGAACATGGGGTGAGACTAGGAAATGGCCTGCATGATGAGGAATGATGTGCTGAGGGCCCAGGCTAAGGTAGGGTGAATGACAGAGAAGGAATAAGAGATGGTGATGTGGCATACAAGGTGGTCTGGGGCATCATGGGACCATCTCAGGGCAACTGGTCTACCCTGAGGCTGGGGATGGAATGGTAACAGGAAGACAAGATGACTGAAGATCAACCCTACTAAGGAGAGGTAGCTGGTCTACCAGGAGGCTGGGGATGGGATGGTAACAGGAAGACACGATGACTGAAGACCAAGCCTACCAAGGAGAGGATTATTAAATATATTACTGTAATGCCAAAGTCATCAGAAGGGAGGGAAGTTTACCAGCAATGAGGTCAAAGACTGATGAATAGTGTTTCACTCCAACCCACCGACTCACCTAATAAGTGACGACAAAACACACTAAACTTGGCTGATGAAATGAAGTGTTCAGGAAAACTGGGAAAAGAAAAGGTGATCCTTTTTGTGAATGTCAGGAACCGGCCCAGACACATTTCCGTTTGGTTTTGGGGGCACTTTTGGCTAGCTGACCAGAGCTGCCTGGGCTTCGGGGGTCGTCCCTGCCAAGACAACGGTGAGCAGGGAGCCTTCAGGTGACCTCCAAACAGGGAGTGAGGGCCAAGAGTTGCTTCTTCTCTCTCTCCATGTTTAGATCATGTTTTCTGTGGTTCCAGGTTGTGGCTCTCAGGAAGGAAACAGGTGTTCCCAATCTACATTCATTACGTGGATTTGCTAAATGGCCTGGCAGTTAGGAGACAGGACTAGAACTGATTCTTCTCCCCACCTGTGTGAGTTTAGCCAGGTCATTCGGGCTCACTTCACCCGAGGAGCTTCCCACCTCTGCCATCTGACACCTGCAGGTCACTAGATCTTCAGTAAAGTAGAATCTACTGCAACATTTGGGCAACAGCCTAAGGAGGGTGTCCTGCCTTGTGATTCAGAATCCAAAACTCATCATTCACTCACAGTTGATAGGTTCTTAGGAACCTGACTAAGTGTTGTGACTTCTCTGGGTCCATTTAATAACAGTTCAAAATAACTGGATGTCTGTAACCATCCAGGCTTCTTAAGTGGCGTTGTGATACTGCGTTAAGATCTTGGCAGGGACAAGTACAGAAGAGATAATGATGGTTCCACGATACTTTCGGGTGTTGTTAATTTACATCCTGTCACAGGTTGTTGATCAAATCAGTGACAATCAATAGCATCTCTTCTCTCAAACTGTATTTATCGAGGGACAGGACTATGTTGGATACTGAGGGGAGCACAGCAGAATAACAGCTCCCGATAGCAATTAGACTCCAATCTAATGTGATGTAAATTAACACAAGTATATCACTGGGAGAGTAATTTAAAGCTGAAAATGCACTGTGCAGCATAGGACTAAAATGAGTTCAGTGAAAAAAGAAAGAACCTCAAATGGAAAAGGATCTCATCTTAAATTACAATACAAAGCTGTTGGGCCAGAGATTTAGCTCAGTGGTTCCGGCACCTGCCTAGCAAGCACAAGCTCCTTGGTTTGATCCTGGAAACCACATACAATGCTGGGCGTGGTGACTCACACCCACCAGCAATCAATACCACATACCACAGTGCCTGGCGTGGTGGCTCACGCCTGTAATCCCAGCACTCAGAAGGCAGAGGCAGGAGGATTGCTGAGTTCGAGGTTTACCTGGTTTGCTTAGTGAGCTCAGGGCCAGCCTGAACTACAAAATGAGACCATGTCTCAAAAAAAAAAAAAGCCTATGGTGTCTGTCCCACTCACTATGGACTTGGGGAGATCAGCTTTCAGTTTTGCATTTTCAGCACCTACACAGGGCTGTGCTTGCCACACAGCAGGGTGCAGTGGGTTTCATGGAGCGGCATGGAGTCCTGTCCCTGCAGCACGCTTCAGTGCCTACGTTCAATTTCCACGTAGGATTCCAAACAAGTTAGGAAGAGATCTGAGGACAGAAGTATACGTTTCATCATCCCATTCATAGTAGGAAATAATCTTGGATACCAGTCTTCAACAAATGAGCATTTATTCAACAACTGAGGCCAAAATGCAAGCAACAGTTCTGGCTTATGTCTAGTAATCTGGATTAGATAGACTGACATTCATTGCTCTGACATCCATGTTGTCTGGAACATAAATGTATGTGAGGCAGCTCACGTGGTATAGGGAAAGCAGTGGTTACACTGTATAGCTCTTGGCTGGCCTGTGGGAAGAGAAACAGGCAGTTGGAGCACAGAGGTGCTCACTGGGTGAAAGACAATGACATTTCTGCTCAGCATCAGAGCATGCATTCAGCTGAGTTCTCACTCCTAGAGTTCCTCTGTAGGCCAAACATAGAACATACACATTCAGAGAGAAAGCTCAGTGAGGGTGGAAAGACCGTGCACACAGTGAGGGGAAAGAAGTCCTTCCTAGGACTGCAAATAACTAGCAGCGGTGTCTGGTGAGAGGGAAAGAGCAAGTCTTGTTTTAAATACAGTTAGCCACAGGCTGTCCTTTCCCTGGACTGGAAGCTGTTGCGGTCACAGATGAAGAATTTCCTTCAAATCTTAATCAGAGCCATGGAGCAAGGAAGGTCAAGGCTGGAGGAGCCCTGGCAACAGGTAGACCAGGAGGAGGCCAGATCAGACCACTCCGCACATGCCCAGGACCACGCTTGTCACTGGCGTGAGGGAAGCGGGACACCTTTGTGGACCTTGCTGTATGCATTTGGGATCAAAGCCTTGAGGCAGGTAATTAGACTCATTAGAATAATGGAATAACCGGAAAGTAAATAAAAACCCATTCACACTGTTGATCACTCAAGAAAAACCCAGCTCATGGCTCTGCGCAGAAATCAGGACCACATGTTTGGCATGCAGGGTAGGCTCTTCTGGGGAAGACCATTTTCACATACTTGAGCTTGTTTTATCCTTCACTCCTGAAGAGCAGCCACCCAGGAAACTTCCTGTCTGCCCGCTGTGAGCTTGTGGTCAGATCACGTCACAGTGCAAACAGTGCCATTCCTGCCTTCAGTTTGCTACATCTGAGATCCCAAAGAACCTCCTACTGGGGCGTCTGCTTTCCCTTTCACATACTGCCCCTGTGGTGGCCAGCGGTAGATATACCCCCTACCATGAAGTAGAGAGATTTTAATAGAAGAAGATGGGACATAATGACTGCTGTGTTGGGTTTGTATGCTTTGTTTGCAAAATAATGTGTTTTAGATTAAACTGAGGCAGGTGTGCAAATGTTCTAACAAAGTCCATGCAGCCTCCCTCTCTAACAGCAACCCACAGAAGGACTCTGATGATAGTTGTCACCAGCACCAATAATTGTAGCAAGGGTCCGGAATATCAATCAAAGGAAAGACAAGCATTTTGATGGCATTAATCAGAGCTGGTTTCAGCCTGCAAAGCGTGCCAAAGCTCTTGGATCGCTGCCTGTTCTCATTGTTTTCTGGGCGCGGGTTTGGACTCAGATGCTTTCTCCCTTCCCCAGTGTGGCCATAATGAAATTGGGGAATTAACTCAGAGCAGAGTTCTAGTTTGGATGTGAAGGTAAACACAAATGGAGAAAGTTCAAATTATTGAGAAGAACAAACAACTCTTGTTGCTAAACATTAGCTGGCAAAAGCAATAGACACGTACAATGAGCAGATATCATGGATGATTTCCCACACTGGCCAAAAGGAAACGGTCAGAAGCTATGAGGGTTGAGCATAATATTTGCAGAAAGAGTGCTTAGGGCTTTTAAATTTAAGCGCTCAGGTAATATATTCATTTTCAAGATGCTGAATCATACTCTATCATCAGGAACATGAAGACAGTAGATGTAACCCAGGTACTTGAATGACCTCGATGATGTTCTTGATCTTAAAAGCTGGATATGACACTGAGAGACTGTGAGGATGGACCCAGATTTTGCTTCACTTTATTGTTGGGTGGGCCCCTTTCTGATATGTAGTCTACATAGTTCTATCTACTTATTTTTGGACCCAATTTGACCAGTTACAAGTGAAAACCAAGAGCATGACTTAGATATTTGAGCACTTCAAGACTAGAGTTTCCCATCATATAAATGTCTCCTGTGTTGACTGAATTGACATATTGAAAAATTTTATGCTAAAAAGAGGAAATAGAATAATTAGGATGACTTTTTAAAGGATCACATATCAGTGAAAGGAGATATGTTAGAATAGAAAAGCTGCCCAGTCTGTTGGACTCTGCATTCCAGCTCTTTGTGTCAGAGTGACACTATCTGGGTCACTTTCCTCATTTGGAAACAAAATATCTGACACCTACAACCTAAAGGAAGAGAGGTTTATTTTGTCTCATGTGTTAAGTCCCAGGTTGGCTGGACCTAAGGGAGAAATGGCAAGGTGTGTGGGTCTGGCGGAAGACAGCTGCTCACATGGTGGTGGACAGGAAATGAAGAGCAAAGGAAGAGCTGAGAGGGCAAGAATACACTCTTCCAGGTCACACTCCAGTGACCCATCCCTTCCAACCAGGCCCCACTGCCCAACACCATACTCAGCTGTTTCCACCAGTGAATGAATCTACCAATGAGTACAGTGCCCTCATGATCTAACCACACTCCAAAACCCTGCCTCTGAGGGCATGAGAGCTTTGTGGATGTTCCATATTGAAATCACGACAGATGCTTTCCCTAGATTTACTCAGATCAGTTGAACACAAGAATCAAGAGCAGGGCTGAAGGGTTAGCTCAGTGGTTCCGGTGCCTGCCTTGCAAGCACAAGGTCCTGAGTTTGATCCCCGGAAACCACATACAATGCTGGGCATGGAGACTCAGGCCTACCAACAATCAATACCACATACCACAGTGCTGGTCGTGGTGGCTCACGCCTGTAATCCCAGCACTCAGGAGGCAGAGGCAGGAGGATTGCTGAGTTCGAAGTTTGCCTGGGCTACATAGTGAGCTCAGAGCAGCCTGAACTACAAAGCGAGACCCTGTCTCAAAAAAAAATCAAGAGCAAAGTCTTACTCACATGTATATCAAATAGATGTGTATAAAACTTTCTAGTATTACATAGCTTTTCACAGATTAAAGGCACTGAAACAGGAAAAAATTTATGTTGTAAGAACATGTATGTACATTTATGTACCTACACAAAACCAAAATAAATGCTGAAAAGTGAGAAATCCAGTCAGCTTGCTAATTTATCTAAATGCTGTCAATCATTTTGATTAATTTTGTCTTCTGGTTTGACTGATATTTTGTAGTAACTAGAATGAATTGTGACACTGAACACACATTTCTTATGTGGAACTGCTACAGCTTCTTGGAAAATTAATTGATCAGCCTCTGCTATAATGGATAGCAACCTATGTTTGAGATATCACATACAGACAAATTATTATTCTTTATGGCATAAAGTCACTAATTAATTTCCCAAAGAGCTATAAGTCCCAGGAGCTACTGTCAACTCAGTAAATGGAAGTGTGCTGGAATTTCAAGTGTTTGAGTTTTTTGTGTCTTTTATTAAGAAGCCCATTTTCTTTAAGTGCTAATAAGTAGTCGCTTCTAAAATAGGTTATAAATTGGACCATTGCTGTGACTTTTCTCTCCGTTCTTTTCCACACTAACATAAACCAGTCTTCAGATGTGAAGTGCGTGCTTACACACACACACACACACACACACACACACACGCACGCATATACAATATTCTGGATAGACTTTAGAAGTGGCAATTAAATCACTATAAAGAATGTTGCCACCACATTATACTTATCTTAATTTGAAAAAGACAAGGAAGTATAGAAAACTACAGTAGAGGTAGAAATGGTTAATTTGGCTTATAATCCATAATGATTATAATATGTAATTTTTCCTTCCCAAGAAATTGTAGGTTAAAAAATTAATATGGTTCCTACATTAACGGTAATGTTTTCTCCAGTGGCTGCTTTGTCTCAGTTGCCACTGTGCCCCCATCCTGAAAGTTTCTTCTGTTGTCCTCTTTGGGCAATTGGTGTCTCCATGTCTTTGTTTCTCTGATGAGGTTGTTTTCTGAATGGCAAGTTTAGACTTTATATCTTCCACCTGAATTATTATAAGAGAGATTTGGTAATTAAGTTCTAACAAGATTTAAATGATATTAAAAGCAGTCAGTTTAAAGGAAACAGCCTTGGGCTTTGTCGTAAATTTGTATAATTATTTTTAGTCCTCTGGAGGATGCATAATTATGTTTCTGTATTTATAAAAATACTGCCTCTGAGGCACCAAAATGAATTTTACAGTGTGCTAATTTGCATATTAATGTTATTCTTTGTATGTCAAAATTTCTTTGGCAAAAAAAGAGAAAGATTTTCTAGGAAAATTTCAAAGTAACCATGAAGACTCTAAAGCTTTTTGACTAATAGTCTGGAAAAACCACAGCTCAGAGAGAAAGTTTGATTATCCAAGAAAAAAAAATCTTAAGAAAGTAGGCATATAACACTAGACCACAGTGAAACATTACCTGAATTTAGAAAGGGTAAGGCAGTACAACCAGGAATAGCATCCAGTAGCATTTATTGAGTACTTGCTCTATGTGCAGGTCTAATCACCTCACACATGTTAGTCAGTTTTCTTTAACTATAACAAAACACTCAAAACAATCCACTTAAAAAGAGGAAAGGTATATTTAAGGTCACAGTTTTAGTGGTTTCAGCCCATGTGTCATGGGACCCATTGTTTTGTGCAGGTGGTGAGACAACTTATCATGATAAGGAATTTGCACCAGAAGAAAGTATTAGAAAGCAAAAGAGGAAGGCGCTGGATTCCCACTGTCCTTTTCAAGAGCACACCTCTGATGACCAAAGATTTCCCACTGTGTCCTGCCTCCTATAGTCACCTCTGTCTCCTCATAGTGCCAAGCTGGGGACGAGCCCTCACATGGGGACCTTCAGGGGACAGTCTATATTCAAACAGTGGCAACATGCATCATACAACAATCGTGGCATAGCTAATATTATTTTTCCCATTTCAAACATAGGGAAACGTGGAAATACATTTCAAACATGTGGAAATTAATGATTCAAGATCACATACCTGGCATTTTAAACTAGGAGGTCTGATGTTGAGTCCTTACTCTATTGACTAATTAGTAGTTGACCAATACATTTTCTTTTTTTTTTTTTTTTTTTTGCTTTTTGGAGACAGGGTCTTGCTTTGTCGAACTCAGCAATCCTCCCGTCTCTGCCTCCCGAGTGCTGGGATTACAGGCGTGAGCCACCACGCCCAGCATTATATGTGGTAACCGGGGATCGAACTCAGGTCCTTACGCTTGCGAGGCAGGCGCCGGAACCACTGAGCGAACCCTCCGGCCCCCCAATACATTTTCTGTATCATGTGCTGGTCTAGACAGATGCTTCAGGAAGACAAAGGTCTCCTCCATATGCGGTGATGGAGAAGCCATTTTCCTGTGAACACTCAGGAGCCTCACCCGGCCGTCTTCATGCTGACCCCACGCGGAGACCCAAGGGCACTGCAGGGTTCCGAGGCAGGGGCTTGGTTTTCCGCCTGTGGCCTCTCCTACAGGTGAGCTGTTATTTCCCTCAGTCTGAGCTCTTCCCAAGCTGAACTGTGTCACTGCTTTCTCCTCTGCTTCTCCTTGCACCTGAGATGCACAGCTAGTGCGCCTGCTCCTTACGTCCAAATGCCATGAAACAGGCAAGTTCCCTCCCTCCCTCCCTCCTTCCTTCCTCCCTCCCTCCCTTCCTTCCTTCTTTCCTTTGTCTGTTTCTGATGATTGATCCCAGAGTCCTACACTGAGCTACATCCCCAGCCCGTTTCCATTTTGACATAAGGTTTTGCTAAGTCTCTCATTTGCCCAGCATGGTGGATTAACCGATGGTCATCTTGGAACACCCAGCTGACCTGCATCAGCATGGTTGGGTGTGGAAGACCCGCCTGAGGATTGCTGCCCATGGCATAAAAATGGTATTGAAGGGGAAGACCATGGGCTATTGATTTTCTATGTGAAGCTTGCTGGGATTGGTTTTCCCAATGCAAACCTGACTGTTTTGTGTCTGAGGAGCTCGGGGCCTCGCTGTCTCTGGGAAGGGCTGCGTTCTCAGAGAACTCTGGTCTTCGCTGTGGGCATCACGTCCTGGCTCCAGTGCAGATCCTCAGCCTGGTGGCACAGCTCCTTCACCCCACTGGTGCGGATGCTCTGGCTTCCACCTCTGGCCTTGCAGAGTTTCCAGTACAGATCCTCAGTATGAACAAACATGGGACACTGTCGTGGGCTCTAGGCCTTTAGCTGGACTTGTGCAGGAGATTGCTGTGGGGTCCAGGCCCTTGGCTGGATTCTTCGGGTCTCTAGTGTACAGCTAATCTCTTGCACTCCTCCATATTTGAATTTTTGAGTGAATATTATAAAATAGTCCTATGAATTATGTGTCCTGTATTAAATCTATTCCCCTGAAAACCTTGATTGTAACACCCAGGCGAAGTTTTGTGGTTTGAACTTGTGAGTCTTTTATCTCAGCCTCCCCCTGTACTGGGATTGACTATATTACGTCAGTTGTTCCGGTGTTGGTGGTAAAATGTATATAACGTTTACCATTTTAATGTTCATTGGCATTAAGTTGATTCACATTGGGTAACCATCACCACCATTGGTCTCCACAACTTTTTATTGCTACCCAAATTAAAACTCCATGTCTACCAAATAACTCTCCATTTCTCCCCCTCCTATCCCAACAAGCACCGTTCTAGATTGTTTCTATACTACTTTGGGAACCTCATGTCAGGGGAATGATTAATTCTAGATCAAAGGAACTTTGTCTTGAGATGAAATCTGGAGATAAGTGCCTGTGTCCTCGAAAGCTGCATTGGGACCACGGAAAGTAAGTGGGTAGTTCCAGGAAAGCGAGCAGGACTCGGTGAACAGCTTGACGCTTAGCAGGGTGGACGTGGGAGGTGGGCCCTTCAGGGGAAAAACGCTGGCGGCTCAGGGCTGCGACTGCTGGGGGCTGTGGAGCTGATGGCTGGGAGAGACACGTTGGAACGTCAGGTTATGGGGCCATACTCATCCCACACGGGCCTCAGGGCTTGGTTTATGTACCAAGGTGATCCTGGGGGAAGTAGTTGAAAAGGAAAAGGCAGAACGGAAGTGAGATCAGTGTGGTGATACCCCAGGGACTTTCAGGCCAGACGGATAAATGGCGGTGGTTGTAGTTCAAGGCTGGATGTCACTCTGTAACGGGGAGCAGTTTTCCTCAGGAGGAGGGACACCTCATTCTTCTGACAAGAGGCTGCTCCTGAGACGAAGGGAGACTTAGGGACGGGAAGTGGGAGAAGATGTCAGACGAGTAGTGGAGGCGCCGGCCTTCTTCTGCCTGGGAGGGGGTGGGTTGGATCGGAGACCCCAGGGAAGGGCCGGGGAACATCCGCATGACTTCCATTGCATCTGAGCTTTTCGTTAACACAGGTGTGCGCAACCATGCCTGGAAATCAGGATTACTTTTTGGCCATGTAGAGTACAGCAATGAACAGAAAATTTCTGGACAAATTTCTCTGTAAATATGATTTTCTCTGTACAAAATAAAAATTCTGTTTTTAAAATAAGTATCACTAAAACATTCTATTGCTTGTGCTGCTTTTCCCGGTTTTAGGAAATCACCTTTCATGTTCACCACAGTTGAGAATAATTTATATTACAGATGGCAGAATTTAGGTACAAAAGATTCCACTTTTTAATTGTTCAGTTCGTAGCCAGGAAAGTAGTTTCATCAGACTTACAGCTTTTAAAAGATGCTGGAGAAACTGAGGAATTGCTCATAAACACTTGGTCTCAACCAGGCGTGATAGCCCAAGCCTGTAATCCCAGCTACTTAGGAGGCTGAGGCGAGAAGAACGAACATTTAAGGTCTGTCTGGGCAATTTAGTGAGACCCTGTCTCAAAACCAGACCAACCAACCAAGCAACCAACAATTTAGCTTTTTTATACATGAGCTATAAACTATGAAAAGTCAGTAGGCTAGAATTTTTTGGTCTCTGATCTTTTCATATTGGTGGTCAGTTCTACCTTTTCACTCCGGTAAGTACCGGTAAGAATAAGTGAGCACCCCAATGGGGCAGTTGTACTCTCCTGACTGTGACAGTATGTTCGGTCACCAACACAAGTCCTCACGTGATGAGCAAAAGGCAAACTGGGGCAGGAACATCTTCTTAGCAGTCACTATTTAGCCAGTACTTACACACATCCGGCTTGGCCCCCCGGTAGTGGACAGTGGTCCATATCATTTGCTGGCTTGAGAGATTTCTGTAAAGATAATCCTAGGCATCGACAGTAAAGGTTAAGATACATCAAATGCTGCTGGGGAAGGCTTTGACTTCTCAGACACACATTACGCAGGAGGTGCTGCCTTGTGTCTGACAGGGGACGCTGTACAGGCGCGGTTCGCTGCCTGGCCAGGATCTGATAAGTCGGGCTGGCTCAGAGCACTCCATGCTGCAAGTCTTTTACTTCTCACCCCCAGAAGGTCTCTGTCGAGCTGGCGCAGTGGCCTGTGTGCACGGGACGGTCTCTGTTCTGTGCAGTGCCACCTTAGGGATCGCAGGAGCCCAGCCCTCGGTGACGCGTGGCTCCAGGTGTGGGGCAGCCGCCGGCTCAGTTTCTCCATCTTGGGGCCCAGCAGCAGCTGCCTATGATGGATGACAGTGGGCAGCCTACCTCTGTAATGCATCAAGACACGGCGCTTGTTTGAAGGTGGACTAGTCAAAAGACGGAGCTCCTGGAAGCTCCCAACCCAAGGAGAGGAATCTGCTTAACTACAGAACGAAAGGCAAAGTAGCTGGGTGCGGTCTCGTGACTGTCAAACGCAGGCCTGTTTCCAGGACGCGGCCCCGTGCAGCGTGCACTGGTGCCAGCTGAGGCCCCTCAGTCATTCTGCTCCCTTGAGGTGTGACTCACACCTTTCATCGGCCCGCCACCCTCGCCCGAGGAGCTGGACCGCAGTTGGGGCATAATTTGGGCATAATTTGGGGCAGTGCTTTTATAAAGCCTGCCCAAATCCACCCTCACCGAGCAAGCAGCCTCGCCCCTATGTCAAGCGGTCTTCAGTCTCTTTTTCTTCCCTTCTACCCTGCAGCTCCAAGTCCACAGAGAAGAAGACATGAAAACCTAAAACGCTAAAGTCTGTGCCACTCTGTCTCACACGAGGTGCTGAACTCTTCCGCATTAATTCATTTGATTCTCCATTCAGGAAACATTAATTGTGCACTGAGCTTGCTAAGATATGTCATAGCATTTTTAAAGGGCAGTGGTTAAAAGGAAAGTGCATTTATTATCTCATATAATGATAGAATGACGCAGCGGCCCAGTGATGTCATCAAGGAGCTGTGTCCTTTCCATCTTTATGTTCTACCATCTCATTTTGTCTTTAGGCATATAACTTTATAGTAACAAGATGGCTGCTGTAGTTCCAGGCATCACATGTACACATAACACTGATCACAGAAAGGGACACAGAATAGTCCCTTGTGTTCTTAAGAATGAAGACAACCGCCGGGCGTGGTGGCTCACGCCTGTAATCCCAGCACTCGGGAGGCAGAGGCAGGAGGATTGCTGAGTTCGAGGCTTGCCTGGGCTACATAGTAAGCTCAGAGCCAGCCTGAACTACAAAGTGAGACCCTGTCTCCAAAAAAAAAAAAAAAAAAAAGAATGAAGACAACCATTTCATAGACCCTAACAAATTTGCCCTTAAATCTCACTGGGCAGAATTGTGTCATTTACTGTGTACAAACCATCATGGATAAGAAGAATAAAGCTACTATGTATAACAGGCTACTACTTACCACCCAGTGCCCTCTTTACTTCCAGAGATATAGTGACTGAGGGTGAATAAAACTGAGATTTGAAAACAAAGAAGAGGGGTGGGCACTTTCTAGCGGTGGTTGTCACAGGCTCTGAAGACCAACAACAGCCTTTCTGTAGCTAGGTGGGCACCCCCGAAGGCCAGAGTGTGGCAGCCAGAGGAGCACACTACCCAAACCTCCTCGGTGGTAACAGGCTGATGCTCCAGCTTCTGGAGCTCCCTCGCCACCAGCCTCTACTGAAGACACCAGCTCGCCCAAGTCCTGCTCCCTCAGGATTGGCCTGCACCCAACGGCCAGCTGCCATGGAGTCGAAAGGCAGGGTCCACGCTGGTGCCAGCGGCCAGGGAGATCGCTGGGGTCACCTGTTGGAGGGAGGCGGGTGCTCAAGGACTCTGGGGGTATTTTAGGACGCTCAGCGGGGATCGATGAGCAAATAGCCAGTCACATGGCAGACATCTCCTGCCCGGCGAAGGGCCTCCAGGACATGTGCGACTCACTGCGAGGCCCCTGAACTTCCACGGCCTCTCGCTCCTGAGATCCTGGATCATGAAGGTCTCGGTGCTTCCATTACTCTCCGTCTCCTCCAATGAACAACAACACCTGTTCTGAGAGGAAGTCGCTTTGTCTTAGTTTCCTCGTCTGTCTTATGAGGATAAGTAACTGCACCCTGATAAATGTTTTGCCAGAAGAAAACTACTAGGAAGGAACTGAAAAATTATAATATAGAGTCTTATTTTTCCACCGGTAACTGGGAAGTTAGCAGGAAGGTGGCAAGAAAGGTTACTGTTGTAAGTAGGGGAGTGGTGACTTTGGTCCTTAACAGAGAGACCCCAGTGGCATCTGCAGGATATTAGGGAGCACTCAGGGGCCCACACGCACCCATCTACTGGCCCACCTTTTGTAGTGTTAATCCCCTGATCCTAGACCGGCCAGCCGCCACCCCAGCTAACGGGAAGGGAGAGGGGGCGCCACGCTCCTTCCTTTTAAAGGCGATCTCTAAACTGCACTCATCAGTTCTCCTCATTGTTCACGAGGCAGCACTTACGCTCCTTGCCCTCTTTCCCTGTGACAGAGGATGGGGAGTGTAATCATTTTTCTCTTGCACAGGTGGCTGTGAGCCCATCAAAACCTGGAGGTTCTTTGTCTTTGAGAGGGTAAAAGGTAAAAGTGCTACGGGGAGCATCCAGTGGCCACACGCAGTCCAACTCCAGACAACGGAACCAGAGACCATGTGGAAAATGACTGGAGGGGAAGGACAGCGCATCCTCATCTCATTTCACTTTTTTAATAGCTTCTAACTAGTCCCTAGACCCAGGTGACAGGGCTTTTCTTCATCTGGAGTCCTAATAAAGTCTTTTGCAGGGCCGGAGGGTTAGCTCAGTGGTTCCGGTGCCTGCCTTGCAAGCGCAAGGTCCTGAGTTCGATCCCAGTAAC
>PVIC010024930.1:0-25659 GCA_004025085.1 Thryonomys swinderianus
GACTCTGTGTCCAAAATGGCTGAACATTGAACAAAAGGAAGTTCCAGCTTTTATGCATTTCATCGAAAGGGGAGGTTTTTCTGGCAAAGTGAGTTCACCAGAATATTTCTGGACAAGGACAGATCATTCTGTAACATTGTCTTAAAGGAAGACCGTGTCTTATGCATCATTTGAGAACAGTGTCATAAACTTTGTCTCTAGAGTACAATTGTTAATTTTATCTGTACCAGAACAAGGAGCTGTTGCTATAGGGGAGGGAGGGATGGGGGCGCTGCCCAAGGTGGGGATGGACTTACTTTTCTAGAAGTCCTGCTTCACCCTGAGCAAGGCACTGGGTTCACGTCTTTCTTGGGCTCACCCTGTGACTCTCCAGTCCGGAAACCTCCATGCCTGCTTCTTACCCTTCCCCTACTCCAGGAAGTGGATGCTGAACACGGGCTTCAGCTGAGACACCAGCCCACTCATCTGGTAGCCATACCCCCTGAACCGGAATCCTACGCGGTGTTAACAAAAATGACTTTCACGGTTCATGCCTTCTGGGGGATGGAGGTGGCTCTGTTATGGCCAGACTGCCCTGTGGGGTGGCTGAAAACCAGGGAAGGGACACGTTAGCTTTGGGGAAGGAGAAGAGAGACAGAGAATGAAATTAGGGCTGGAGTTGCTTTTCAGTGGTCTAATTTTTCGGTCTAATAGATTTTTGCAGAGACTACCAATAAGCCAGGAGACAGGTGGACAGTAAGAACTAAGAGCACACAGATGTCCACTTTACAGAGCAGCGACAGAATAAGTAAACCCTGGATACAGGGCAGTGCTGACGTCCAAGATGCTGCCCTCTCCTCTCACCCACTGCTCTCTGTCGTTCTAGCCTAGGGTCACCTACCAGATTCTCAGGGAGAACACGTACTCTCCCTCCGCGTGGTATGTGCCTTTTGTCATCACTCTGGGCTCCATGTTGCTCCTGGGCTTCCTGGTGTCTCTGATCATCCTGTGGGCCAAAGCCATCTACAGACACTGCCCCTGCAAGAGTGGGAAGGACAAGAAACCTGTGTAAGTCCGGGGTGGGCTGGGCCCTTTCCTCAGGCTTCCTCTCCCAGGTATGGGACCTGCATGAAGGAGAGAAGAGTAGGCGGAGCCTAAGGAATCCTTTCTAAAGGTCACCAGTAGGGCCAGGAAAACATTCTTTTGGCTTCCCTAGCAACCTACCCTGTCCCTGATGCTGCCACAGTGAAATACAGCCCTCAAACTTTGGGTGACCTCGCCCTGGACAAAAGCTTCAGAAAGCCTCATTGTGAGCAGTGATCGAGCAAGCTGTGCTCTGATTTGTAGAGTACTTTCAGAGGGGTGAAATTAAAGAAAGCACAGACAACTAGATGAGGGAGTTAAGCTTTTGGCTCTGGTCACTCAGTTGGGCTTTTGTGTGACTGAACCATCATTGTCCTTTTGCGCATGGGCCCCAGTCTCTCACCCTCAGGCGACATGTAGACACAGGCAAGTCTGTCTGTCTGTCTGTCTGTCTGTCTGTCTCTCTCTCTCTCTGTCCTTGTCTGCTCATGCCTATGCCTCTGTTTGGGACAACCTGAGGAGTGGAGTGGACAGAACACTGGCTTGTTACGGCCTCCCAGTGCCAGGTGTCTGGACTTTGAGTAGCTCTTAGAGCCCAGTGTGATGGTTCTGAGCTTCAACTTTGGACTTAGGTAAGGCCTGGGTTCAAATCCTGACTCTATCATCTTGTTCGTACATGGTTCTGGGCAAGTAACAGCCTCTGTGAGCTTCAATTTCCTTAATTGTAAAACTATCCACTCAAATGCCAAGAAAGCACTTACTTGGCAGTGCTCCTGATGTACAGTAAATGCTGAAGACACCATAGCTATTATTTTTAAATTTTGTTGTACTATTTTCACAACTAAGTCCCATGCATTTGGGGTTCTAGATTCAAGTTTTGCCTCAAGTCCCAGAATCTTGGGGTGTTAGGTAATTTGAGTTTCAGGGTTTCTTAATGGCAAAAAGAAGGGGTAATAAGAAGCAGAAGCCTTTTTTTTTTTTTTTTTTTTTTTTTGAAACAGGGTCTCGCTTTGTAGTTCAGGCTGGCCCTGAGCTCACTATGTAGCCCAGACAAGCCTCGATCTCAGCAATCCTACCTCTGCCTCCTGAGTGCTAGGATTACAAGTGTGAGTCACCACACCTGGCATTGTGTTATGTGATTACTAGGGATCAAACTCAGGACCTTGCACTTGTGAGGTAGACACCAGAACCACTGAGCTAAATCCCTGGCCCAGCCTTTTAAAGATAAACCATTAACTATCAAATCATTTCAAATGTATGGATGAAAATGGTATAAAAGTGTATAGCATTAGCATAAAGATGTGCATTACATTTTGCCATATTTATCGGAGAAGTTTGTTGCTATTGGCAACCTTGACTTTAAGGTTGAGCATCTGCTGAAATTAAAAAAGACATTTTTGTTTGGACTCTACTTACAAATTGACTTAAAAAAAAAAAAAAACACTGATTCTAAAGAGTGACATTTAAGCTTGTAAAGATGGTTGTGCCCTGTCCTAGGATTTGAGTAGAAGCTCTCAAAGGAGAGAATCCAGGAGATACTGTGATGCACATGCAATTATGGCTAAAGGTTAAATGTGCACCTTGAACCTGGTTGTTTTCACTTACGTTCTAAATACTGTTTTCAGCACAGTTGATTTAAAAATGAAAACACGCTAGAAATTCAGATTCAGACCTGGCCTCCCCGGTCACTCCTTGTATCATGTGACAGTGAACATCTGTCAAAGAACAAAGAGTAGAATTAGAGTCACAGAATTATACAATTCAAGTGGGTCACAGGAAGCGTCTTAGGGTCCGAGTCTAGCTCTTCGTGTTACAGGAAATCAGATCTAACTGCCAGCCGTGCGGCCTCCCTGCTGTGAGCCCAGCGCTCTGCCAGGCTGGCTGTGGAGGTGGAGAACTGGGCGGAAGGCCCACCTGCTACGGTAGCTGTCACGCCCGCCAGGGTCCTCACTGAGCCCCCAAGTCCTGGGAGTTCAAGTGCACGCTGTGAGCCCAGGAGATTCCGGGGCACCCCACCCCGAGGACACACAGAGAGGCTTTGTTGGAGCAGTGAGCAGCCCAGCCTCCCGCGTGGCCTCATCCCGGCCCCTTTATCACCCAGACCCTGAGCCCCAAGGAACACAGTTGCCCAAAGGAGCCTGTGTTATGGATGGTACCCGCAGGTTAACTAATGCTCATCCCTTTTCCCCCACAGGGCGAAGAAAGGAGGAGCCGGTACGTACAGCACCCATTTCCCTCTCTTTGTTGGGTTTGTGTGCCTTGTTTTACTGTGTATGAAAAGCTTCAGCCTAGAGAGGGTCCCAGATGTCTGGTGAATTTCGGCCTCGTCGTGGCAGGGAGTGTACGTGGGGCTGGGTGCCTGGTGCCATCAGCCCTGCACCCAAGCAGCTAGGTTTGCTCCCCGCCCCCTGCCGGGTGGGCAAGACTTCTGCACGTATTAAACTGAGGTGTTGTGGCTCGCGCTTGTCATCCCAGCACTCGGGAGGCAGAGGCAGGAGGATCGCTGAGTTCCAGGCTTGCCTGGGCACCATAGTGAGCTCAGGGCCGGCCTGAACTATAAAGAGAGACCCTGTCTCAAAAACAAAAGCGAACAAAAAAATCAGGCCATGCCTCCTTGCTGCAGGGCCGGGTGTGGCCCTCTTCCAGGGCAGCTAATGCAGGTTGAGACACCTTCCTCTTCTGAGAGAGAAGAGCCACACTGCAGAGCTTTAGAAGAATAATGAGGGCTTGGAGTGGATTTGATCATTTTCGTGAACTATTTAGCTCCAAACAGTTAAGAGAGGGAGCTGAGTACTCGGAGAGGAGCTGGGAGAGCAAAATGACTCAGAGAAGTGTGTGGCTAAGCCAGGCTCAGGGTCCTGTCCGGGCCCACAGTAGGGTTTTCGGTCATTTCATCCACGGACAAGCGGGTCCTGCGTGCACAAGACAGGGCCCAAGCAGGGTTGGAACGTGTACTGTGATCACTATCGAGTGTACTGAATGAGTGACTGACATGGACGAATGAAATTTTCACACTCCAACCCCAGGTACTTTTTAAAAAGAGTATAGGAGGGGCCGGAGGGTTAGCTCAGTGGTTCCGGCGCCAGCTTTGCAAGCGCAAGGACCTGAGTTCGATCCCGCATACCACAATGCCGGACGCGGTGGCTCATGCCTATAATCCCAGCACTCGGGAGGCAGAGACAGGAGGATTGCTGAGTTCGCGGCGGCTTGCCTGGGCACCATAGTGAGCTCAGGGCCAGCCTGAACTACAAAGCGAGACCCTGTCTCCAAAAAGCAAAAAAAAAAAAAGAGTATAGGAAATGGCCGGAAAAAAAAAAATCCTTGTTTTATAAAGGAATATATCAAACCCATCTTTCTTTCTGTTTTCTAAAGCCTAGCAAATGCCAGTTTCCTAAGCCCAGTAGTAACAATAAGTTGGAAAAAAGTAAAACAAAATGTAATTGATGTGTGTACTGTGTGTATGTGTGTATATGGGTATATGTGTATATTTTTTCCAGCAAGACAGAAAGCTGTCAACTAATGTGCCTGTGGGCAGAAAACTTTGTTCCTTGGCCATAAGACTGAGGTCAAAGCCTGTAGAGGGGAATCCCACGGTGGGGGTAGAGGGTTAAGGTCAATTTAGCACTCAGGAAGCTTAACGGATTCCTGCCGGCTTGAACCTCTGGCGGCCCATGCATGACTGTCGCACTGGGCGGGCGGTTGTACCACCTGATGGCACTGTCCCATGCCAGCTGGAGGCACGCTCGTTTGCGCACCCCTGATGGGTCAGAGCCTCCCAGCAAGGAGACTGACAAACCACGGCCCCTCGTGAAGGAGGTAACTGCTGCCTGTGCCCTTCCCTGCAGACGTGAAGCTTGCCGAGAGAGTAGCTGCAGTGGTGAGTGTGGCCAATCCTGGGCGCGGGGTGCGGGTGGTGGTGAGGCGTCCCTACAGGCAGGCTGGGCGGGACATTTGCCAACCAGGGAGCCGTGCGATGGCCCCAAAACAGCTTGCCAGCAGCGAGGTCCTGAGAGAATTCTTTTCCTCTTCTCAAGATGTCCGCGGTGCATTTGCAGAAGTGCCAGGTGTCATAACTATTGAGCCCCAGTGTTTATCCTCTACACCAGCTCCCAGCACAGCGCATGGCGGAGCAGAGCGTAGCTGGGCTTCGGAGCTGGGCTTCGGCTTCCCATGTTCTCCGGCAGCCCTGCGGGAAAGCTCTAGAGACAGCACCGCCTGGACCCAGGCCCGACTCTCGCTCGGCTGCTCAGCGGCTCAGCCGTGGGCCCTCAGGGACCTCTTGGTCTTGCTGAGCTTTGCTTCCTGACCTGTGAGGTGGGAGTGAGCTCACCGCCCTGAGATAACAGCCGGAAACTGTTTTGAGCCTTGTCAGGAGCCACACAAATGCAAAGGCGAGGGGAGCTGGAGGGACCTCCCCGCTTCGCCCTGTCTTTGTTTTACTGAACTTAATGTCCTCACTGGGAAATGACAGGACCTGAAGGTGACCCCGCCAGCACGTCCCCGTTCCCCAAAGTGAAACTCTGTAATGGCCCAAGACACATGGACTCGGCCAGTGTTTGCAGTGAGGAGGCCGAGGGGAGCCCACCGGCTCTAGTCAGCCTGCAGTGGGAGGAAGAGGTGCCCTTCGGCCTCCGAGGTCTTGCTGTTGGGATGCCCTGAGAGGCGGCCTTAGAGCTTTGCAGTATCAGTCTCTTAGGTAAATAAATCCCCATCGGCATGAAGAGAGCAGCAGCTGAGATCATCCCATGGATTGCAGCTGATGTGATTCCTGTTTCCCTTCTCTGTGGGGAAGAGAAGAGGCGATTGTATTTGTGATGCAACCTGGGGGTTGAAAGGCCCACTAAGCTCCAAACACCGCTCCCTTTAATGTCCTGGTGACTCTGACTTTGGCACCTTTAGAGGGCACCAAGTGGGGGAATGGGGTAGCCCTTGGCACGGAGTCCAGTCCTGAGGCTGTCCGCTTTTCTCCTTAGAAGACTATCCAGCTGGAGACTGTCTTTGACGGAGAAGCTGTGGACCCAGGTAAGCGGCAGCAGGGCCACCCACAGAGTGCTCGTCACCTGCTCTTACCTCGGTTTGTCTGTCCCTCGGCCACGGCTCCCACGCACAGTGCCCGCGCCAGACCCGCAGGTGCCCAGAAGGCCTGTACTCGAGGACACTCCTCTTTCGCGCTCCCTGCCCAATCCTCCAACCAGTTTAGGGAATTCCCAAATTCAAGATTCCACGTGTTTTCTCTTTCTCCTCGAAATCCCTCTCTTACCCCATCCTTCCTCGGTGCTTCTTGTACCATCCTCTTGGTAGTGGAAAAATGGCAAGTTTGGCTTCGTTTTTTTCCCCAAGATCAGCGCCAAAAACCCATTCTTGGTTGGCAAGACAAACCTAAGTAAAGCTGGCCCCCAGTGCTCTCCTCACCCCCAGAAGTCAGCTCCGGATTTAGCTCCTTTACACACATCCCTCTGCTTACAAAGGCTCGATTATAAACATGAATAAAGGGAAGGAAACCCAATTCGGGAGGCAAGTGCGCTGGCTCCCTGCCACGTGCCCAGAGCGCGCCCGCGTCCTCCTCCAGCGAGAAGCCGCCACCGCCGCGCAGTGAGACGTCCCTGTGTTATTAGGCACTTGATACCATAATGCGCCCACATTAGCAGAAGGGCTGGTGAAAGCCGGTGTGAGAGCTTGTCCAGAGAGAGAGGCAGGGAGCTGGCCAGCCTGAAACCGCTGTCCGCAGCAAGCCGGGAGGACTCTGGGGGTCTTGTTTGAGAAATTAAAAAAAAAGAGAGAGAGAGAGAAAGAGAAATAAATGAGCCAACTGGCCTAATATGAGCAAACACGTCAATTAGTGTCTATTGGCTCGGGCACAATGCAAGCAGCTCGCTTACGCCAGCCCCAGGAGGGCCGGATTTGTGTGTCTCTGTCTACGAATCTCTGCTCCCCTCACAGAAACAAAAGGCAAAGCCTTTTCCTCCATATGCAGTAAGTTCCTTCTCATAGCAGGGATTCGGGGATCTAACCCACATGTCGTGGGTGACTCCATTAGAAGGCGACCCATGGGGCTGCAGAGAAACACAGGACCTCGCCTGGCAAGGAGCTGTCTTCGAGGCTGTCCCAACCTCCCGGCCACACAGCCTGCAGGGAGGGCAGGCTGTGATCACTGTGCTGCTCTGAGCCGCTTCCTAGGCGCAATCCATGCCCTCCAGTGCGCGTCCTTCCCTGGCATCAGAACAGAGGTGGAAGATGGGGGCGGGGGGTGAAACAGAACTGTTTGAATTTCTGGGTTTATGTGATTGTTGTCTTCTTCCTGTGTAGTGACTGGGAAAATATATGAGTTCAACTCTAAAACTGGAGCCAGAAAGTGGAAAGATCTGTCAACCCGAAGCCATCATGGAGAGAGCCCAGCGCCCGGGGAACTGTGCCTGCCCCGCGAAGAATCACAGCCCATGAAGGGTCATGGCTGCCCAGTGGCACCAACCAGGAGGGAGATGGGCCAAACAGCAAAGAGCACGCCCAGGGCACAGGCCCATGTGCCAGAAGAGAGGATGGCAAGCCATGTGCCCCGAAGAACAGAGACCCGGCCCTCAAACTGCACGCAGGAGACTGAATAGTGCAGTGCCGGGTCCAGCTCGAAGGCCTGGGCTGGGGCTGTCAGCGGGGCTGCCTACCCTAAAGTTCCCAGGGGCAGAAATGTGGGCTGCAGACCTTCGGACATCCAGGGGCAACGGGATGTTTCACACGAAAAGTTTTAAGAAGTTGTGTCTCAGGCTTCCACAGGAGCTACCTGTGCTTCTGACCCAGCGGAACTGCAAAGGTTTGGATACAGAATGCCCTGTTTCTTCTTTTCCTTGGCCACTCGGACTCAGCTCACCCCAAGAAGTACCCAAGACCTCCCGATCCTCGCACCTCATTTCATCCAGGGCTTCTGTCCTCATCTGAGCAGCTCCTGCTTTCCTTACACATATCCTCACAAGTCACCTCCAGTCTTTCTCCAAAGCAGAGCATGAAAAGTGGACGAGTATCGGCCGAGCTGCTCCTGCGGGAATCAGAGGGCACTGTAGACACGCTCTTTTCTTCTTTTCCTACTGAGGTCTCACTACATGCATTAAAATGGCGAAGGTATTTAACCAGACCCCGAGGTAGTGCCATTCTGATCTTTATCACCGTAGATTGGTTCTGTCATTTTTGCATTTCACATAAGCGGAAGGACACCGGCTGTGCGTCTGTGTCTGGCCTCCTTCGGTGTCTGAGCGATGGGTCCCTGTGGGACTGTATCACGGTGCTCCAGTTTTCTTCACTCCTGTCTTTGGCTTCCTTGGAAGATTATACTACTATCTACTTATCCACTCACTTGGGCACTATTTCAATATTTTTTTTTTACTGTTGTTAATTATGGCGCTCACTACAAACTTTGTTGTACCTGCATCTTGGTGAACATAAATAAATATTCATTGCTTCTGAGAATATACCAGGGAGGGGTTTCTGGGACAATTGCTGGTCCCTCCAAGGAACCCCGAGGCTCCAGTTCACACTGTAACAGCAGAAACTGGGAGTTCCACATGCTCCATACCTTTGCCAACACTTAAGACTCTCAGTCCTTTGATTTTAGCCACTCTGGTGAAAAAGACTCCTGAAGTCTTAGAACCAGCTGCCCTTCTCCTTCTCAGTCTGCCACTGGAGTGTCCCCCAGGACTCTGGGTGGAGACTCACTGGAAAGTGCTATCTGACCGTGTACCTCAGAATTCCCCTTGCTGGCCCAGGCACTGAAACTGAGAGTAAATGGTGCCCTAATGAAATGGGAAGGGACGCTTTCACTGGGTGTCTCAGCAGAGAGGAAGCAAACTCGCTGTTCCTCCATGTCCCACTCCCCACCTGCAGGGGCACCTCCGGGAGCCACCAGGAAGGGTCTGGTGAGGGCCTCTGGAGCAGCAGCCCCTCCCCCAGCTGGCATGCAGGTGAGGGCTGCAGGCCCATGGTGCCTGCCCTGCCAATAGAGACTGGTGCAGGGCACCAGCACACACCCCTGAGTGAAGAGAGAAATCTGTAAGGTGACCTGCCTTGACCTCACCAGAGCATGACGTTTTTTGGTTTGTTCTGTTTTGTTTCAGGGAAACTACACTCTTGTTGTGTAGTTCTGGCTGTTTTAAACTTACTGTGTAACCCAGGCTGGCCTCAAACTTTTGGTGATCCTCCTGCCTCAGCCTCCTGTGTGCTGAGATTATAGGTGTGCACCACCAATACCGAAAAGAAAAAATTTTTTTTTTTTTTTTGCTTTTTGAGACAGGGTCTCGCTTTGTAGTTCAGGCTGGCCCTGAGCTCACTATGGTGCCCAGGCAAGCGGCCACGAACTCAGCAATCCTCCTGTCCCTGCCTCCCGAGTGCTAGGATTACAGGCGTGAGCCACCACGTCCGGCATTGTGGTATGTGGTGTTGATTGTTGGTGGGCGTGTCTCCAAGCCCAGCGTTATATGTGGTTACCGGGGATCGAACTCAGGTCCTTGCGCTTGCAAGGCAGGCACCAGAACCACTGAGCTAACCCTCCAGCCCAAGAAAATTTTTTTTTCCCTAGTGTTAGTTTGGACTGAGGGCCTAACCCAAGAGATAGGCAAGTGCTCTATGGCTGCTACCCTAAACTCCTCATGCTTTATTAACAAAGGTGGCTGCTGGGGAGTTCCCTGGACTGGGCTGAAATTTTGCAAAAGAAGGCAGAGCCCTATGTTTATGGAGGTGAAGGTGGGCAGGGCCCTGACCACCACCTTCCTCTGGCGCTCACTTCTGGCTCGGGCAGCGGGCTCAGGAAGGCTGGAGGTCCAGGGATCACCGTTGACTCAGCCATTCAGGACGCTGGAGGTGGAGCCGCCCTTCTCAGCGGGCAGTGTGGGAGGCCCCTCTGCTTCACGGCTCCCAGAGAGACTTGTGAGGGCTGTGCTCCTGCAGAGCTGTGCCCTCTCTGCTGACTGTGGGCAGAGCTGCTTGCCTTCCTGGCCCCGGTGAGCCCAGGAGAACTGAGAAATGGGCATGAGAGTGGTAGCTGGAGGCTGGAGATGAGAACTTCGCCCAGCCCAGCCTTTTTGCTCAGCTGCCTGGGAACGCTTGGGTCCTACATTTACCAGGACTGAAAAAGAAATAAGTTATCTGAATGAAATGAAGTCAGCAGCCAGTAGGATTTGGATTTTCTCCCATTCCCCCCAAGGCCAAGAACATGGGTGAATCGGTTGTAGCCGTGTTCACCTTCCCCACTCCAATGCATTAGCAGACGGGGCAGACTCGCGCGGACGGCGCTGCGCTGCTGAGACGGGAAAGACGCGGTCGGGTCCCAGGCTGAGCCTCCTGTGCCCTGAACGAGCAGAGCCCGCATGTCCTGTGCCCGCAGGGTGTGGAGTTCAGGGCCTGCAAACACCGATGCCGCTTCCGCCCCCAAGAGCCCCCTTCTGCCTCTGCGGCGCTATTGTTTGCCTTTTTATTTAGTGCAGTTTGTGAGGGCTGAGAAAATTCAGCAACAGAAGGAGCAGGCCTTGGGGATGGTCACCACCGCAGCGTGGTGTGTGTCACGTCACGTGCAGCATGTGTGGCCGCACCTCCCATTCACCCGGCAGACACTGTGGGGACGGCCAGTGCCAGGGCCAGGCGCCGTGGCAGCTGCAGCCCAGCACGTGGCACCTGCCATCCGGCTGCGTGGCCACAGGGACCCGGCAGGGCGCTCCCTGCAGGAGCTCTTCCCACGCCCTTCGCTTTCTTGGTTCCTTGAGTTTCCATCTGAAAGATAAATTAACCCAAGTCTCAGAACCATTCAATACTTAAAATAAAAAGTTAACAGGGAGCCTTTCTGGAGACACAGTTGAGATGCCTAGGTGGGTGACAGCCCTCCATCCTACGACCTCATTTCTACCCCAAGCGAGCTGTGTTCTGGGTAGAAACGTCCCAGGTCGGGCAGGGACTTAGTTTGGGTCTTAGGGAAAAGGCCGGCCCTCAGGTCCTGCGTGTTAGTGCCCTCCTGCCCCGGGAGCTGAGAAGACAGCTGGCCTATTAGAGAGACAGGGAGGAGCGGGCACCAGCCACGCACCCGGAATCCCAGGGCTCGGCGGGCCAGCCGGCCGCCTCACAGGCACCTCTCCGGAGCCAAGAGGGCCCAGGGAAGCAGCCGGGGCCAGCCCAGCCTCTGAGAGCGTGATGAGGGCCTGGAGCCTGAGGAGGTGGAAAAGGCGGAGACAGAACTGAAGTGGGAGCGTTGCGGTGAGCCAAGGCCAAACCGTGGCCTCTGCCCATTTTCAGCTAATACCTGCCCGGGTGCCGTGAGCAGCCTCCTGGGTGTCGTAACTGCTCACAGACATTTGTAGAAGTGGATCGAACCGAGCAGGTTTGTAGCGGTCTTCTACCCAGGAGTAGTAGTCACAACTTTTTTGTCTAGATCTGTATACATAGTATATAACCAACAACAAATTGTAAGTGGGGCTTATTAGGTCCCCGGCCCTATTCGAGGCCCCGGGAATCCTGCAGTAACAGCACAGCGTTCTTCACGTTTCCATTCTGGTAAAGGATGACAGGCAATGACGGGGTCATACGTGCACACAGAGCCCCAGCCCACATGTCGCGGCAACCTGCCCAGGGAACCCCTTGCCTACCAAGAACCAGCCCAGGGAGCCCCTGCAGCGCGGTGGCCTGGGGCGCGAGGCGCAGATCACCGTCTCTAGTGAGGACCCAGGAAGCATAGCAATCTCCCCGATAGCAACAGACTGGATTAGTGATTGACAGCTGCCCTTCCTTCTTGTCTGCTTCTGACCTAGGGCCAACCACAGCAGCCGGTACCCCAGTCCTGGAGGATGCCCTGCCCCCAGGCTGACAGCCTCCTCAGCCACGCCCCACACTTCTTCTTTTTCTCGATATAGACTCTGTCCTCTCCTCTGCCCGCCTGTGGGTGTCTGGCAAAATGCAAATGACGGTGGCAGACTGCTTTGCTCTGGGAAGCTTGAGACAGCCTTTGCTTTTGTCTTTTTGAGTCTTCGTTTATTTCTACCAAGATGACTGACAAACAGGGTCGATATAAAAGACGTGTTGACAGTCGTAGATGTCATTGAGAAAGCAAGCAGGGTCAGGGGCCATACACACAGGTGGCCAGTTCAGTAGGTCGTCGAGAAGGCCTCGTGGTGAGGGGAGATGCGAGCAATAGAAGAGTGAGCCTTCCAGACACAGCGCAGGCCAAGGGCCAGGTGGGGACAGTGGGAAGCATGAGGACCGGGGAGCTAACTTCAGAGAGAGGTGCCGCGGTGCCCGGGGGCTTCGGGGTGGGTTCCACGTAGGGTGTGTGTACCGAGGCCTGTGCATGTGACCCGGAGCCCCATGGCCACTGTCAGAACCTCAGCTTTGCTCTCAGGGGCCGCTGTCCTACGAGGGTCTTTCTGCTTGCTGTCGTGGACCAGACTTCCGGAAGGCAGGGGGAGGGTAGAGAGAAAAAGACTGATGAAGTACCTATTGGAGAAGCCAAACAGGAGACAGCGGCAGCTTGGGTGGGGCAGCGTGGGTAGGGGACAGTGGCAACCTGCAGCCCCCTTTCAGAAATAGAGTCTCAGAAAGCCAGGGATACAGCTCAGTGATGCCATGCCTGCTTGGCAAGCACAGGGGCCTGATTTGATCACCAGTACTGGGAGGAAGAAAGAAAGAAAGAGAGAGAGAGAGAGAGAGAGAGAGAGAGAGAGAGAGGGAGGAAGGAAGGAAGGAAGGAAGGAAGAAAAGAAAGAAAGAAAGAAAGAAAGAAAGAAAGAAAGAAAGAAAGAAAGAAAGAAAGAAGGAAGGAAGGAAGGAAGGAAGGAAGGAAGGAAGGAAGGAAGGAAGGAAGGAAGGAAGGAAGGAAGGAAGGAAAGGAAGGAGGACAAGAAGAAGGAAGGAAAAGAAGGAAGGAAGAAAAGAAAAGAAAGAAAGAGAGAAAGAAGGAAAGAAAGACAGACAAGGAGTCTCAGACATGGGTGAGGTCCTGCACCCTCTTGGGCCTGACTCCTGCCCCCGCCTCTCAGAAGGCCGAGACTGCAGGCGTGCACCCCATGCCTGGCTTGCCCTGCAAGTCTGAAGACGGAGGCTGGCAGACTGAGGAGCTCGGGCTACTGCCCCTGTCTGCCTCCAGGCGAGGCTGTCGGGGCGTGGAGTGAGCGTCCTGCTCCCAAGTTCGGGCCCAGCATGTGCAGGAGGCTTCACACTTCTCTGAACGGCCCACAGCTGCGGCAGCTCCTTCCGAGGGCGCTGCGGAGGGAGGAAGCTGGTTAATTTGATTTATAGGCGAGCTCACAAAAGTTCTCTCTCCACGGCCATCTCATTTGTTCGCCCACAGTTGGAGCACACTCCAGCTGGCACGCTAAGGATCTTTTTGTGTAAGTACACTTTTATTGTGGTTTAATTCACGTTCCAGGGAGTTCAATGGGCTTTAGTGTATTCACGAAGAGTATAACCATTCCCACAATCTAATTCCCAACATTTTCATCACCTTCAACCAAAACCCACCTGCATCAGCAGTCCTTCCCCATGTCCCAGACGGATCCCAGCGCATCCCAGACCCCAGGTGGCCCGAGGAGGCTGGGCGTGGTCCGCACCCCCTCTGGGTCCCCCTGAGGCGTCTACACATAGTGTCCTGTCCCGCCTGACACGAGCTGGGCGCTCCACTCACGTGACCACCAACCCTCACAGCCTCTTCTAAGGACGGGCTGTGTCCTCCTCCTGCATTTTCTAGATGAGACCGTGAAGGATGGCGAGATCTCCAGTCTACATGGGCGGGCGCAGCCCTGGGATCTGTGTTCTGATAGGAAGAGGTGCCCGGTGTCCAGACTCCCAGGGGAGCCTTGGGCAGAGCCCCTCTCTCCCTGGAAGGCCAGGCGGCGCACGGCTGCAGAAATCTAAACTCCATGGCGCAGTCAACACAGCTTGGAGAGTGCCCTCTCCTGCCAGGCCTGTGGTGCAGAACAGCCAGTGGCTCCCGCAGCCCTGCCAAGCCCAGCATACTGATTTTATGATTTTTCTTGGTCCTACAATTCCCTGCCTAGCTGCTGCTTAACAAAAGTAGTGTCATCTTGGCTGTGAGCACCTCGGATGAGGTGGAAAGAGCCTCTTCCAGTAGAAGGGACTGCAGTTACTCGAGTTGGCCAACAGGGGCACTGTCCCTCTGCTGGCCGCTTGGTTTAGCCCGGCTCCTCCTCTTTCCACCTCTGCCCAAGCTTTCCAGGGTGTGTGTTCCAAAGGCCTCCAGAGAGCAGCTGCAGGGCACCCAGAGTCAGGTCCTGGCTTCTGGTCATCCGCGAAAACCGCAGCAGCGATGTGGTAGTGGCAAACCAGGGAGCCCCATGCCAGCCCCGCGGGAGGGCAGAGCGGCCTTGAGACCCTGAGACGCCCCGGGCACTTGGCCAGGCAGGCTGTGGCTATGGGGTGGGCCAGCTCCTCGCCGGGCTTCCCACTGCTGCCATGAGCGGGGAGGGGGGCATCCGCGCGGCGCTGGCATCTCTGACCACGGCGGCTGGGGTTTGTTTTCCTGGCATATTACTCCAGGATGAGGGTCCCGCGTCTCGTGCCGGTGCCAGCGCCTCGCAGTAGTGATCAAAGCTCTCTGCATCTGCCCCAGTCACCGGGCCCTGTGGGTTCATACTCGTGTTTAACGTGCTGTCTGCACATTACACAGGGAGCACTGAGGCTCAGGGAGAGAGCGCGACCTGCCAAGGGGCCCTTCAGCTGCCACACGAGAAGCAGAGGATTTGAAAATAGGTCTGATTTTAAGCCCTTGGGGGCCAAAGCTGGGGTCTGAACCCCCAGCGAGAGCTCAGGCCTCATCTCTGGGCTGCTTTGAAGACGGGGCGATGTCACGAAGTCAGGAGGGAAACGGGAATTCGCGAGCTAGCTCCTTGGGAGTCGGTGTGGGAGCCTTAAATCCAGAGGCCGAGGGGCTTTGGCTCCAGTGAGCGGGGCCCGCAGCGAAAGAGTGCAGGGAACCTAAGAGGAAGAAGCCCGAGGGGCAGGGGCTGGACTGGTAGCCCTGAGCCACCCGCCCAGGGGCTCCCTCCCGGGGCTGGCAGCAGCAGGCGAGCAGGGCCGACAAAGGGCAGCGGAATCACAGGGTTTCTCAAGAAATAAAAATTCCTAGCACACCCCTGGGGCTTCGGGGAGAAAAACTGACAGCGCGTTGATTGAAAACAGACTGAGCTGCTGCGCTCTGGCGGCGGGAGGCCTCGCTCTCCTGGGCTCACAGCGCCACCTACTGGCCGCCGGGGCACAGCCGCCTCAGGACGACCCTGGACCAGAAGCCTGAGGGTCCACACTGGAGGCCTGGCGGAACCCCGTGCTTTTGAATTTCTTGGGCTGCAGTACGTTGAATGTAAAGAAATGAAAACAACTTACATTTCTGCTTATAACCATGAGCACCTGTCGTCAGGAGCACACAGGTGTAGCAGGTTGGAATACTGTTACTGGTGATTGCTGTGCTTTGGTCGCCAAATTGCACAAGCACGTGTGACGTCTGTGGTGGGTGCAGGTGGCAGAGTTAGCAATGTACTTGGAAAATTCCAGAGCTGCAACCAAGCAATCCAATTTTAAAACGTAGCACACAATATGTTAAAAGTTTGTGATCTGTGGACCCCTCTGTGGACCAGGAGTGTCGCCCCAAGGGCCGGGACTGGGCCCTTCGTGGAGGCTCAGCCTTCCCTTGTCTCCCCCAGCCGCCAGTCGTGTGCGTCCCCCGGGGCACCATCCAGACTCCCTGATGTGCCAAATATTTCCTCTGTCCCTCCTCTTTTCATTGACGAATATAGCCATACATATTTAATGGTGAAGCCTTAGATGACTTCCACACGAATATGCTGTCCAGGAAGAGATGGTTCTTCTTGGATTACGCGTCCAGAAAATATGATGGCTGGACCTCTCTGTTGGTTCAGAGGCCTCGGTTTGCACAGCGACCCTGATCAGTAAGTCTATTGAGGAGGAACAGCGTACACTTCTTGCAGGGTGATATTGCGTGCTGAGAGCTTGTGCCCTTCTTTGCTGCCTCTCACTCTATTTAAACTCTGGCTCATTTACATGTCTGAAGGCTCAAGTGTGCCCAGTGTTGGCACAGTGCCTGGGGCATAGGTGACACTCAAAAGCTGAGAGACTTGACTGAGCTAAACACAGCCATAGAGCTCACTGCACTGGGAGGAGCTGCTGCAGGAATCCGACTCTGAACGGAATTCATCAGAGCGCAGCTCCCACCGGGCCCCACGCAACACCACGGGTCTTGGTGGGCTGCGGTTCGTGGTTAGAGCCATCCGCGTGGCATTTGTAGTGTTCTCTGATGAGCGTATGAGATATCTGTGGCCGGCGCTCCCAGAAGGGCTCCTGTGGCCATGCTTTGCAGGCCCTCTCGGGGGCCGCCCTGGGACTTCGCTTTTGAGGGATCTGTGATCCCTGGAGAGCCAGACTTGCCCCAAAGGAAACTCCTGTCTCCAAATGATGTGAGCCAAACTGTGCGTGTGAAGTAAGTTCCTTTTGTCGCAGAGAACAGAGATTCATGCATTTACTGGGAGGCCACATAGAAATAAAAACATCTGGCCCCATTGCTTGCTCTCAGAACCTAGAAGGCAGAGAAGCTGACCATGTGAGGCCCTGTACTGCAGATGAGGTCTTGCGGTATTGCCCAGCATCATCTGAATTACTTCCCTCAGTTTGGGAAGCAGGCTCAGCAGCGGTGTGGAGAAGTGGTGACCAGCGGTCTGTGTGTTAAAGCATGGGCCCCAGGCTGAGCTGTGGAAAGACAGCGGAACCAATAGGAGGTGAGGCCAGTGTACTGTCTTTAGGTCACTAGGGGTGTGACTTTCAAGGAGACTGTGAGTCCCTGACCTCTTCCTCTTTTTCTTTTGCTCCCTGGCCATGAGGTAAGCAGGTTACTGTGTCATGAGCTCCCCATTGTTGCCATTGGGGACCCTCACCAGCAGCACAAAGCCTGAATCAGCTCAATCTCAGAACCATGAGCCAAAAGAAACCTTTTATCTTCATGAGTTAATTGTCTCTCAGGTATTTCATTACAGTGACAAAAAGTAACCCAGCAATGTTAAAGGGCACCACCTCAGCGGGGTGAAGTCAGAATTCAGGTATATGATTTAGACTCCTTTGCAGCTAGGACACAGGTATCTGGCCTAGGCTGTGCCAGTCAGGGTGGCATCCTGAGCCTTCAGTATGGAAAACCTAAAGGCAAGGAACAGCTGTGGTCTGGGATTGCATCTTGGTACAGATAGAGGGTGTGGTGGAGGGAAACAGAACTCTGGAAATACCAGGGACAGAGGTACTCACCTGAGGCCGTGGGATAAAGCTTGTGTGGCCAGATGGAGGGGATGCTGGGTATTGTTCAGGGCTGCAGAGTCCCAATTCCTCTTTTGCTCTGATCCTGCTTAGGGATTCTGTGAGCCACTAATATACTGAGCTGAAAAAAAAATTTCTGTTTAAGTAAACAAGATGGGTTTTGTTCCTCGTAGATAAGAATCCTAATTGATAAACTCATCATGAAAGTATAGTCATGCTTCATGGCACTTGGGATCAGAAAGTTATTCAGGAGCTAGGGGTGTAGCTTGTATGTGTCTAGCATGCATAAGGCTGGGGTTTCAATCCCCAGCACTGACATGAAAACCACAAATCACGTGAAAAGCTCACTTGGCATTCCAGTTAGCTATAAAAAATTAAAGTCTGCCCAAGGACCTTCGCTTCAGAGAGATTATACTCAACTCTAACCTGGTGAGAGGGGCTATTGTACCTGTTCAATATTTCTCCAGCAACCACAATTTTCTATTGTTAGGCCCTGTACTCTGGTGTGGTTGACATCATGTCCTGGATTTAGAAGCAATATGCAGCCCATGCCAGGCCAATCAGATTACTGCTTCTCCCCAGCTCTGGTGATTGGCTCAGTGATGGACCAATGAGAGCTCTCCCTGGGATATGTACTCTAGACTTAGGAAATTACTTTTTTGCTATTGAGGCTGCTAAGCTGGAAGAAGGTAAGGATATAAGTAGCATGAAACCAATATCGGCCCCCTTGTTGAGAGTGCAAAGAGCCTGGCAACTAAAGAATTCTGCTAACTGGAGGAAAGCTGATGGTATTGAGCCATAACTGACATCGGTTCTGTCCTTAGATTTTTCTATTATGTGAAACATCAAATTCCTTTCGGTTGGATTTCTGCTATTGAGCCCAGAAGGATCCTAATTAGTACAATGGCACAGGCTTTGGGGCAAGCCTTTAAAGAGACCAAGTTACATCTCTCCTTAGCACAGGATGCACTTAATGACTCTTTTTTATTTAAAGGCAAGCGTTTTGGCCCTGCTGTGGTTGGAATTTGGTCCATTCCCACTGAGATTCATGTTGGCATGTGCTTGTCATCATGGGCAGCAGCCTCCTGGGGGCAGTGTGGGCATAGAGACCAGTGGTAGCTGCTGTTCTCTCTGCTGCATGTGCCCGCTTTCTACCCTCCACAAAAGCAAAAGGAGGTCCCTACCAGAAGCCAACCAGCACTCTGTCTTGAACTTCCCAGCCCCAGAACTGTGAGCCAAACAAACCTCTTTCCTTTATAAATTACCCAGCCTCACTATTCTGTTACAGCAACAGAAAGCAGACTAAGGCAGCCGCAGCTACACTCTGTCCTGCACTAACAGGATGAAGTTTGTGCACATCCTGGGATGCATGTGGTTGCGTTGGCTCGTGTTTGTCCTGGTATTTTGCCTCTTCCTCTGGTGTACATCTTGGGATCCTCCCCTTCTACCCGAACCACTTCTCTCAACATTCTGTCTCACAAACGCTGTTGTCACAATACAGAGCCTCAGTCACAACCAAAGGTACATTCCCACCTTGAGCACAATGTGGTGCCCACCTGCGAAGGGTACCTGCCAGCCAGCGTGCAGAGCCAACTGCGTTTGGGACCGCTGGTCCCGAAGCTCTAGCATCTATGACTCAGTATCTGCCTCCTTCGCTTACCTCTTCCAAGAGCCTCTCTGCGATGCTTCTCTGCTACCAGGCAGTTGGTTTATTTTTCTCTTTACTTCTAAAGTCAGTTTCCTAAAGTGGAAGGATAATTGATTGGTATAACCACTAATTCTCTCATTTGGCAGCACTGGTTGAGCTGGAGCACGTGACACAGCCCAGCTCGTCTCTAGTTAGGCAGACGGGCCACGACATCTCCCCTGTCAACCTGAATGTAGACTCGTGGTAGAATCACAAGGTACTCTGGGGACTTTCCCCTCCTTGGGGGTCAGGACTGGGCAGTTTTGTTACCCGGCAGTTGTGGGGAGGATAGTTCCCATGACTGATGCGTCTGATACATTCTCCCATCCCATCAGTGATAGGATAAAGCCCCGATGAGGTGAGGTGGGGCAAAAATGAGGGTGGAGGGCTGGCTTCACCTTCAGCACTTCCCTCCTGCCCGCCTCACACTTACTGGCTATTATCTAACTTAGACCATTATCTTTGGGGGCCCCGAGGGGAGGAAGAGGGCCTGCTCACCATCTCCCCTGACTCAGCCTGGACCCCGTGTTCTCCAAGTGAGATGAGTGCTCTTTAGGCGAGTTGAACACGGGGCAGAGAGTTGAGAACTGAGTGTCCTCAGGGTCCTCGAGCCAGACGAGAGCTTGTGTGCCCTGTGAGTTTCCCTGGAACGGGGAGTAGGGATGAGTGTGTCCTGTTGCCTCTCGGTCATTTCTAGTTCATTCTTCAGTGTTGCTCTGGTCTTCTAAGGTGACTCTAGACTTTGAGCTCTGAACCTGAGGCAGCTGGACCTTCCCCTGGGCTATTTCCTGCACAGATCTACGCTATCACTAAAGTTCAGCCCTGTTTGTATTTAAAGTCTCTTGGAGCCGTAGGGTCACAGTTTACCAAACTTTGGTAGTTAATTCCCCCAAGCTGTAGGGTCTTCCTTTGGGGTTGATTCCTTTAGTCCACCAGGTTCTGATGATCTTTTTGACCTTCTCCGCTAAGCAAGCGTCTCAAACCAGAGTGGTCTGCAGTTCAGGAGACACCCCCACCCCCACCCCCACCCCCGAGAAGACACAGTTTGGCAGCTGAGGGAGTAGAAGCTGCTTGGGTTTAAATATTGACTCTGCTGTTCCTAATTTTGTGACTGAATAAGTTACCTAACACTGTTGAACTTCTTTTTCCTCCTGGGTAACACGGAGATGGTCGTGATGGTGATGTGGTGTGTGCTGCACGGTGGTGTGTGGGCATTTCACAAGATCGCAGGACTTGAAGTGTCTGTGGTATTTCCTGGCCTGGGTAGAATTTCTCAGGTAAAACTTCAGACCTTTTTCCTGGAGTCATTTTAGGGGAGGGTGTCAGAAACCTCAGAGCTGTGTTCAGTGGGCCTCGGATTGTCAACATGTCGGCGGGACGGACCCCGAGCACAGGCTCCAGAGAGCTGATCCAGGCTCCACCGACTCATGTTAATCCGGCGATCAGAAGAGCTGACAGATCTGGGGGAACTAACTGCGCAGTATGTGGGAGGGGACAGCTCAGGCAGGCTGCCGGGGCACCTGGTGCTCACATGAAAAACTTTTCAGTTGTTGAAGGGCTCACAGACCTCATCTAATTGAATGTCCGAAGTAATCTCAGAGGCTGGATGATTTAGGGAGAGAAAACTGCCCAGGGAGCTTTAAATTGGAGAATTTTGAGGCCATCGCTTCCACCTTGTTATGCAGTTAAGAAAAGGAGAGCGGGGACCATGAGTCAGTAGGTCTAATTAGTAGGTCAGTCCACTAATTAGAAGCAGCACCAGAACTGGGACCCTGCCTCCCGCATGGATCGCCTGGCCAGGCAACCTGCGCTTGCTTGTGAGATGGGCGCAGAAAGCCAGCGCTAGGTTTAGGCTCCGAGAGCCTCAGGACCGGCCCTCAGGGCAAAGCCATGGAGCCAGTGCGGCGGCTCCAGCTTCCTGCCGCCCTGGAGCCTCACAAACCTGGACTAGGAATCTGAGACCTCAGGCTCTGGGCTTCGGCCCGGGGATGAGCCGGCGCAGGCGTGTGTATCCCAGCATTCCCTGGCTTGTCCCCGGTTCCCAGCATCTGCCACAGTGCTGGAACCTTTCTGGGGGCACCTGGAAAACCTCACCTCTGGGCCTCATGCGTGAGAAAGGTCGAGCGCCTCTGTGTTCCCAGAGCTGGCTTGGCCAGCGTGCCACCCGGGTTGGGGCTGGCTCCTTACCACCCTTAGCCAGGTCCCTGGCAGGTGCTCACTAAGGAGAGACACGGGGACACTTCACGGAAGGTGGGTCATAAAGAGAGGTGGGGGTGCTTATATGTGAAGACCCCAAAGGGCAGAGGCCCTGGGCCCTCCTCGGCATGGCACAGCGCGGGGTTCCCGGCGTGGGAGGGGCGCCCTGGTCCTTCTCGGGAGACGCCGCCCGAGTGTGCAGATTTCTCCAGAAAAACATCTGCTCAGCCACACAACAAACCGCATCATTGCTGGCTTATTTAACATCCATTAGGTGCGTATTCGGGTGCAAATGCCTGGCGGGAAAGGAGGGGTCAGACCCCCTTGAGGGTCAGAACGGCATTTACAGAGCAGGACACAAATAAAATAAAATAAGTGGCAAAACACTACACCAAAACTATCTCGGGAGCAGAGAGAGAAAGTGTGGATCTTCTCTTCCTCAGGCTCCAGACAGGTCACGCCGGGAGGCCACTGTCAGTCCCAGGGCAGGTGCCACACAGCTCGCTGGAGCTGACGCTAGTGACCGTAGCGATGGAGACATTTAGCACACGCATAATATCTTCCAAACCTTGAGCGACTCGGGGACCTCACACGTGGGGGCCTCACAGGGAGTCCAGCAGACCCAGAGGGGACCCTGGCAGGCACCCTGGATCATGGTGCTTCTGGAACCAAAACTTCCGGGGCAGGGAAATGCCAGCGACAGGCATGGCACCTTCAGCGCCTCGAGCTGAAGGGGACAAAGCGGAGGAAGGTGCAAACCGCAGAGGCACTCCGTGGCCGAGGAACAGTGGCCCCAGAGGAGGACCAGGGCTGCTCTGTCAGTGGCCCCAGCTCTGGGCTGTGTCCTGCTCACATTGCATCCTGCTCTGAAATCTGTTCTACCCTAGTTTATCCGTCCTTGTCTATTCTATCAAAAATAGGCTTTCTGGGGCTAGAGATTTAGCTCAGTGGTTCCGGTGCCTGCCTAGCAAGCACAAGGTCCCTGGTTTGATCCCTGGTAACCACATACAACAATACCGGGCATGGTGACTCACACCCACCAGCAATCGGTACCACATACCACACTGCTGAGCGTGGTGGCTCACGCCTGTCAACCCAGCACTTGGGAGGCAGAGGCAGGAGGATCGCTGAGTTTGAGGCTTGCCTGAGCTCAGGGGCATAGTGAGCTGAGGACCAGCCTGAACTACAAAGCCAGACCCTGTCTCAACAACAAAAAAAAGAGGTTTCTGAATTTCACAACCTCCTAATAAATGACAAATGTCACTTTGAAAAACACTGAAGTTTTTTAAAAAGAGAAAGGAGGAAAGGAAGGGAAGACTATAGGGAGAAATTATAATCGAATCTCATTTTAACTGCTTTCAGTGAAGCCTCCGTTTAGATCACCAAGGAAAATTCTCCTACGGAGCAAGGCTTCCCTTGTTTGGATTAAAGAAAACCTCACCGTCTGCTTTGGGTTTGTTTAGAGCCAAGTCCAGCCGCTGACTGTTTTTGTGAAACCTGTGAACTAAGGATGATTTTTAAATAAAAAGTAAGAAAGCTGGAGACGAAGACTAATTTCCCAACGTGAGAAAATCATGTGAAATGCAAGTTGCAAATTCCCATCCGATGCATATGCGACCGTAGCTTCCCCCCTTCGCTTGTATCTTGTCTGTGGCCGCTTCGGGGCCACAGCGGCTGCCTGCGCTGAGCTGAGGCCCTTGAGATTGATCGGCAGAGCCGGGGACATTTCACTGCTTGGCCCTACGCGAAAAATGTGCTGATCCCCCACTGCAAATGTGATGCTTCTAATGCTGGGATGAGGTGGCCCCAAGAAAAGGTTCTGCCGGGTGGAGCTTAAGAGGGCTGGCCTGGGGGGCCTCTCTGCCTCCCCAAGCACCTGTGGGTGCAGTGGCTTCCCCTCAGTCGAAGGTCCTGGGTGCCCGGGCTGCAGGGTGGCTGGGCGAGAGGCTCCCCGGCCCTGGGCTCTGCATCTCCGTCCGGCCTTTCCTCCTCTCCTGTTTTCCCAGCTCCATCCTCCTCCTGTCTTCTTTGTCTTTCCATGGCCTGTGTGAGCTTTGGGTCGTGATTTTCCAGCAAGTGCACAGGAAAGTAAATTTGTGGATTAGTCAACTTTTTTCCTCCCTCTTTTTCTTCCCTGCCCCCTGCCGCAACTCCCGAGTCCCGAGGAAGCTGCCGGACACTGTGGGGAACCGTTTCAGAGGAGCAGGAGGCTGGGGGAGCAAAGAGATTTTAACTTTAGGGATGAGGTGGGGGCTGAGGTCTCAGCAGAAACTGTTTCAAGGGGACCTCAAGGCAGAGAACGAGGCTTCCCCGGCCTGGGTCTCGGCTGAAGAAAGCAGGAAACGGAGAAGGCTGCTGAAACCCTGGGGCTCTGTGGGTGAGTCTGGCTGGCAGCCCAGGTCCAGGGCTCAGGAGGCATCTCAGCAGGGCACCCTCGAGGGCCAGGCTCCAGGGCCCGTGAGTGGCCACCCAAAGCAGGTGCCGTCCAGCAGCCAGAGGGCTGGGGATTTAGCTCAAGTGGTACCACGCCAACCTTGGACGCACAAGGGCCAGAGTTCGATCCCCAGTACCACAAGAAAAAAGGAGAGGGGGAGGGGAGGGGAGGGAGAGAGAGAGAGGAGAGAGAAACCAGCCATAAATTTACCATCCAGCCACCAGCACTCCCCCTAGAGGCTGAGGCTGGCTGGGAGAGATCACCGAGCTGCACACCGAGGAAGGTGCAGGCTGAAGGTGCACGAATGGTGCCGACTAAATAGCCAGGCAGAGTCAGATATTGGGATGCAGCAGAGACACTCACCCGCAGACGAGTGTGTGCCGGGGTCCCTGCCCTGGTGTGTGTGACCCCCACTTCTACAGCTGCTAGGCCTGCAGAAGGCCGCGTCGGATGACACCCTTCCTTTTGCTCCATCTGTGCGTGCCAGCTGGGACCCTCTGGGGGAGGACAGAGTCCCAGCGTCTCCTGCCCTGTCCCCAGTTTTGGTCCACCCTAGGAGGGCTGCACACCGGAAGCAGGAGGGTGGAGGGCGGCAGGAGGCTTGTTCTAACTGGAGGCTGAGCAGCTTTCCGTAGCCTCCCTTGCTGAGGGACAGCGGCTCGGTGCCTGGGCGGAACAGCCTGACCTGCATTTCATAGAAGTCAGCGTGACCAGCTCAGCTCAATTACAGTAGATTGCTTGATCTCATTTATTTTCTACCATATACTTGAAGTTAGGACAACTTCAATTTGCAATGTAAATTTATGCAAATACTATGTAAATCAGGTCGTTCCCAGATTAACTGGGGGAAAAAATCTGGTCGCTTTAGCAGGCACCATCTGTTCCCACCACATTCTTTCCATATCTGAGCCCCACCTTCTCCTTTCCCAGCAATTTGGAAACTCAGCTCCTACCGCTGAGATAAGAGATCTCATCCGTCCGCTTCCCAGGGGGCCTGTCGCACTGTCTATAAAGAGGAGCAGGTGAGAGGCTAGGGAAGAGGTGGAGGTTCACTCAAACTCAAAATTCAGAGGGCCGGAGAGTTAGCTCAGTGGTGCCGGCGCCTGCCTCGCAAGCGCAAGGCCCTGAGATCAACCCCCGATAACCACATACAATGCTGGGCGTGGTGACTTATGCCCACCATCAATCAATACTACATACCACAGTACCGGGCGTGGTGGCTCATGCCTGTAATCCCAGCACTCGGGAGGCAGAGACAGGAGAATTGCTGAGTTCGCGGCAGCTTGCCTGGGCTACATAGTGAGCTCAGGGCCAGCCTGAACTACAAAAAAGCAAGACCTGTCTCCAAAAAAAAAAAAAAAAAAACCCTCAAAATTCAGAGTGACCTGCCACACCCACTGCCACACCCACACCCTCCAGGCCCGAGTGCTCTCTCCTTTCTGAGCCTGGCTTCCCCCTGCTAATGGCACCCAGCGGCCTTGTAGTCTGCTGTGTGGGGGTTGGGTGGGTGTGACCGGAGTACCTGGTGTTTCTGCAGCAGGAGGCTCCCCTGCACACCTGGGCCCTTACGGTGACCAAAGTGGGCCCCTTTCCCGCAGGGTCACCTTCTTTACAGGAAATCGCTGTTCCTTCATCCTGCAACTCACCAGAGCTGAAACTGACCAAGGCCATAAGTAATTTGAGCCATGAAATCCCTTGCTGTTGTTGTTACCCACTGGGATTTTGAGGTTGTTATTGCAGCAGAGCTTAATAAAAGGTGACTAATAGAGCCCCTGTAATCTTCATCTTTTTCCCAAAGTTTCCTCAAAAAAAGAGAAAACTTTAATAAGCTCTTGTAAATTTTCTTAATCTAAGGTCAAATGAAAATAGAAGCATCTTCATAAAAATGTGTTTTTCTCTTGATTCATTACATAACTGTACAATGATACTTTCATATCTGGCTTCAAAAGCAGATCTCCAGGGAGAGGGAGAGGGAGAGGGGGAGGGAGAG
>PVIC010024931.1:0-25645 GCA_004025085.1 Thryonomys swinderianus
CAGGCAAGCCGCCGCGAACTCAGCAATCCCCTTGTCTGCCTCCGGAGTGCTGGGATGACAGGCGTGAGCCACCACGCCCGGCATTGTGGTATGCGGAGGCGTTGATTGCTGGTGGGCGTGAGTCTCCACGCCCAGCATTCTATGTGGTTTCCGGGGATCGAACTCAGGACCTTGTGCTTGCGAGACAGGCGCCGGAACCTCTGAGGTAACCCTCCGTCCCAACAACTCCTTTTTTAAAGTTAGGATTCCCTTTGCCATGTCATGCCATGACCCTTCATGTTTTGCTTTTGCATATCCTCATCCTTCTTTTCCACATGGCCAGATCTTTACTGAGAGTTCACGTCCATACTTAACTGGCCCAACTCTATTCAGTGATAGAAATTGAATGTCTTTTACTCTCAGACCTGACACTACTTGATACTTAAACCATCCTGACCTGGGGATGAGGGCCCAATCCATTTTTCCCTGTCCCCAGCAAATGGACTCATAATAGTCTCCTAGGCAGTGAAATTCACAAGCCTTGGGTGAAGAATTCCATGGACTCTGCTCTCAGCAGCACAACTACTCTGAGGTCCTGTTTGTACAGTAACAGTCATGATACCATGTGACACAGATTCCTCATTGTCTCTGCTACATACCTTTTTTAAATCACTCTTTTAGAGTGTTTGAAATGATAAGCCAGTGGGGATTATGATCATAAGTATGAAAAAGTTGTAAAATGTAGAAAACACACAATCATTTCCTCTAGTCTGAATTTCAGTTTTGAAAAGGCATGAAATATGGGACAATTTTCCTAATGAGATAATTTTTGATGCTTAGTGAACTTTCACAAAGAATTTAAAATGATGGAAAGTTGAGGCTTATTGTTTTACTACACTCATTTGCTTAATCAAATTCACTTAGACTGGCCTGTGAGTCTTCAGGGCCACAGGTTGCCATAACCACCATTCCCAAGTTCCCAGAAGATGTCTGCATTTGACAGGACGCTGAGATTGCCCAGGGTTTGGTGTGGGTGTGGTGTTTGAGCCATGCTGATTGAACTCCTGCCAAAGTTTGTATATATATTCCCAGAAAAGCCTATTCCAGACGCAGGGCTGGTTTTGCTCATGTACAGATCCGCGTTTATCATGGCAAGCAGGGTGTGTGTGTGTCTGTGTGGCTACAGAGAGGGAGAGAGGCTAGTGGTGGTGGAGAGGGTCTTTTCATATTACTTTAACTGATTAATGGCTACAATTTAAAAGTCATTCTGTTTTTAGCACACTTTTTGTTTTAAACAGAAAATAAATGCAACCTTTTTTCTATTCTCTTTCACTGAAATATATTTCCGTGAAATTGCCATATTCTGGATTTAAATATATTACACACAATTTGATGAGAAAGACTTGGGCTATAAACTGGGAAACCCCAGTCTTCTGACTCACTGATTTTCTGTGTGTCCTTCAGCAAGTTACTCCGCTTCTCCAGGGCTCATTCTGCATGAATATAAAATTAAGACCAACACTAAATGGTCCTTAAGATCCCTGAACTGTAGGAGTTAGTGGAATACACGATCTAACTCAAAGATGACATCTGTTAAGTTTAAAATGATCTATTTCTTAAGATATAGGGCAGTAATTAAGTTTGGAAATCTGAAACATCTTCAAATATTATACTGGTGAAACTGAATTCCATAAAAGAAGTTTCTGCCCCCATGAGCTGAGCCAAGGATCTCAGTGTTATATTTCTTTCCATTATTTTTCTTGATTTGCATTGTGCCTGGCATCATGTGAGAGAGTGAGACATAGAGCTTCCTCCTCCTGGAGGACTTGGTGCCTTCGCCCCTGAGTCAGGCAGGGTCTTCCTCGCTGCCCGGACTCCTGCTCTCCACCACCGTGACCCTCAGAATAAGCACGCGAGATATGCACACAGCTCCTTGTTGCTCACACGAAAGGCCCTGAAACTTGGTAGAGCAGGGGATTTGTATTCACAGGAAGTGCCGGCAACTTCTGTGGGAGTTGCACAACTGACAGTACCATTCCAGTCTCATTTGAACCTTAAGCACAGAAATGATAATGTGTCCCTAGAGATTTCCTATCATAAAGGAGATGGGACACACAAAGCACTGCATAATCTCTAAAGTCCAGCATTCCAAAGGTGAGTATCATGAGAGAACTTTTGCCTGAAAAGGGACTTTTGCAGTCACCCAGTGAGGCCCCAAGTAACAGAGAAGGAGACTGAAGCCCAGGAAGGACAAAGCATATGTGTAGAATAGTGTGATGAGAAAAATGCCTTCATTTTCTTCCTTTACCACAAGGTGAAGAAAGTCTGGGGTCAATGCAGCCTTGGCTTTGCCTTCCCAGACACAGGCTCTGGCAGAGCAGAAGGCCGAGGTGAACGCTGACAGCTCTGGTGTTTAGGTGGAATTATCCCTGGAAACTCTCCTCACAGGACAGAAAAGGAGGAAAAGTCAGAATTATAGATAAACAAAACTTTGGCGAGGAGTCCTGCTTCCTAAATACAAATATCAACGGACACGAGCATGCTGAAGAATCCCTTCCTGCACTTGGCTCGCATTAGCCGGTGATGTATTATGCCTCCAAACCTAGGGGACAGACCCCGTGTCACAAGTGTCTGCCTCGCTCATTCGGCTTTCAGCAAAGGCTTGCGGCAGGTGTTGCACCAGGTGCTAATGAGGGAACAGAGGCTCAAACAAGGGGGCAAATGGCAAAAACAATGTCTGAACAAAAAGACCATGGTGGTCAGGAAGCAGCTGGAGTTAAGGAGGAGGTGGGAAGGGAAATAAAACCTTTCGGTTGTGCCCACAGTGACCCACCTTGTCTTCTGGCCAGGACCTCCTCCTAACTGTAGGTCAGCTGCAAGCCCCGTAATCCGTCACCTCTGAATGACTGAGGCTCAAGGAGGGCATCCAGATATGACCCATAGCAGTGCCATGGGAGCACACGGGGAAGAAAGTGACCCACTATGGTGTGATTACTCAAGGAAATATCGCACGGGTGAGACTTAACCTGAGTCATAAGTGGACACTCACTCGGTGGAGAAAACAGGGACTAATAATACCACTTATTCTGGTGTATATGATACTTTGTATTAACTCCCATTCAAAAATGTGGAAACTGGGGTTCAGGAGGACTAAGTAACTAAAATCACACAACTCAGAAGCTAAGAACAGGATTTGAACCTAGGTTTATCTGAGTTCAGAGCCTGTAATCTTTTCTGTACTGCAGATTTGGTCAGAGGCCTGAGAGGCCAGGGTATTCTGTTGCAGCAATGAGGAGCCCCTGTGTGAAGGGAAGCAAGGCCAAGCTCGACTCCGTAGTCAGTGGGGAAGAAACACACTTGTAAAGAAGGGAGAGTTTTGTTCTGTTCCGTTTTGTTTTGTTTGATGCAGCACCACCACTCTGGCTGCAGGGTAAAGTGAATTCTAAGGGGCAGAGGAAAGTGAAAGGTCAGGCAAGACATCAGAGTACTTTGGACTGAAGTCAGGAGTCTTGGGAAGGAGAGAAATTGATCAATTAGAGGGGATACTTAGAATCAATAAGAGTTAATGACAGATTGTTTGTAGGCTTGGGAGATAGAAGAGGCTAAGAAAACTTGCAAGTTTCTGGCTTACAGGATTAGCAGATGAAGACGATATTAATTAGAAATATAGGAAAGATATGAGCGGAAAATGTGCTGTGTTTGAAGGACATTTAGATAAAGATGATGGTAGATACTTGGGTAAACAGGATCATACACGCACCTGGTAACAGAAGCCACAGAAATGACCAAGCCTGACCCAGGGGAACACATGGCCCGGGGAAAGAAACGGTGGCATTTAAGGGCTGAGCCAAGGAAAAGAAGTAGACAAAGCAGACCCTCCCCTGTCGCCCTCCCCATTCCATGGCAGGAACCCAACATGAGCTCTGAGGTCACAGTAGAAAACCACTGAGAGTCACAGCAAACCATGAAGTAACAGTGCAAAGAGTGAGCTCCGGGCTGGGGTGACGTCTCTTGCGCCTCCTCCCAGATATACTCAAGTGATGCACACACCGGTACCAAAGCATACTCCACATTCAGCCACTGTGCTCTCCATCGGTGATCTACCTGGAAAGTTTGATTAAACATTTGATTTGAAGAAAGGTTCGTTGTTTCTGTTGACTCCAGTGGTCTTGCTGGCCCTCCTCAGTATTATCGCGGTAAAATTCTAAGATTCTCTCTTAGCAAACTGGAAAAAAAAAAAAAGGGATTTCATCTAATTGGTCTGAGGAATCATTTGCCTTCATCAATTTTCTACTTTTTAAAAGTCACTATAAGTTTCTGTTTAAGGAATTACCAGTGAAATTTTGGAGGACATTGACTGTTCACTGTGCAGCACGCTGTCCCTATTCTAGGAACAAAAATCCTTCCTCCAGAAAAGAAACCGATACAATAAACAACCCACAAGAATCAGGGCTGAAGCTGTGCTTGCTTATTGCCGAACGTGGTGGCTATAAGGTTTATCTGTCATACTTTCAGATAAGCAGTTCTGTTGTTACACAAGGCAAATCAATGTTGAGCCACACTTAGCCACCATTGATCAACTGTTCTGCAAATGATAGGAATTTGTTCTCTTGAGAGTTTGAAAATAAATTTCCCTAAAAGGGACCCCGCCGTCTGTCGGCATTAGCTTTTGCAGAGCAATCTGTCTTCCTTTCTCTATGACGTGGCGTTGATGGACGACAACAAACAGACGCTTGCTTATTTTGAAAACGGAAACCCTAGAGGCTCACTTTTAGTTTCAGCACCTTGGTTATAGACAATTCACTTCAAGAGAAACTTTCTTGGCCAGTCAAACTTTTCGTCGCCTCTGTGCAAAGACGTTTTTCCCTCTGAGCTCACTGGGGGAGGACCACGGGAAAGCGACGCCCTGCAACCTGGGGATTTGTGCTTGTCACAGACCCCTCTTTTTCAGAACTTGAAGGGTGCTGGGTCAGCCTCCAGGCCTTCCAGCCTGATGCTGGGCCAAGGAGATCGAACTATTGCAAGGTTGTTGTCTCCGCTGGGACCGTGTGTGTGAACTGCAGGCTCCCTTCTTCAGGGGCGCGTGTGTGTGTGTGTGTGTGTGTGTGTGTGTGTGTGTGTGTTTAGCTGCAAGAGAAAAAAGGAGGATGCTGAATAAATCAGTGCAATCGACCCTTGACTTACAAGCAGTGCTATAGCTGGTGTTGCAGTGAACTGTGCAAATGCCTGAGGCGCTCCTCAGAGCACGCAAGCTTGGCCAGACACGGAGAGCAGTGAACCTGGGGGCCAGGTGGAAGACGAGGCCTCCCTGTGTCCTTGTCTTCGCATCACGTGCCAGCCACTAACAACTGAAATGGAAATCCTGATACTCAGCTTCCATGCTTCTCCTGAAGTGATTTCCCAAATAGCCATTTGTGACTACCCAGGAGCCTTTCAACAGTAATTGAATTAAAACACTGGCAACAAATATCTGTGAGTCACTTAAGAAAGCTCAAAATTAAATGCTCATTTTGCACACAAGAACATTTTCATTAATATTTCTGCGGTTGATAAAGCTAATCCTGACGTAAAGAGTTGAGTTAAGGGAAATATGTTTATAGAATCACATCATATTATGTCGTATCTATCTCATTTTTCCCATTGTTTAACACTAGATAAAAATAAATAAGCACTCCTAATGGAGCACTCCTAATGGGAAGGAAACAATTTATTCTCAAGTGTACATTACAAGAGATAGCGAGATTTTTTAAAGATTATGTGTTCCGTAGATTCATTAATGCTACAAGCAACAAATTCTAAAATAACACTGGAAAAATGTGCTATATCTCGGCCTCATTCTGTGAATGACTGATGAGGATTTGGGAGGACTTCTCCTCCCAGTGGCGTCTTCAGAACACCTCCTGGCTCACCTAGGAATCTCCCAGGGCTTCTAGAATCTTCAACAAGGACGTTTTCCCACACGGAGTCGGATGGAAACCGAACTTTGCCGAGAATGTGAGAGAAAGCGAGAGTGGGCAGGAGAAGACAGACCTGGACAGCACAAAGCTTTCTGTCCGGCCCCGTGTCCCGACTCCGCACACAGAACACAGGTCCTCAGGGCAGAAGGGGTCTTCCCGGTGTCAGCTGGCCAAGCAGAGGCAGGGCCGCGGTCGAGGCCGCTGTCAGACGTCCTCCTTCGTCTTCACGCTGCTGCCCTGCTACACTGCACATGGAAACGCTACCTCTATTTTAGGATTTGCTCTTGATGCAAGCACCAAAAGTTGTTTTTGAGCCACTCTTGAGTCTCAGCCTCAGGTGGGCTACGATTTCAACAAGGAAAGAAGACTCCCGGCTACATAACATCTCTCGGCATCACTGTGGGGACACAGAGAAGTCCAAAGGGAACAGAAAACCGGGATGAGTACGTGCCCCCTTTATGTTCTCGCCTCCTTTTCTCCTTCTCCTTTTCTGATCAACCCTTGGAGCCTCCGCAAGCAGGACGCAGAGAGACCAAAGTCCCGACATTATTTTAATGTCAGGTTCTTGATGGTAGAGGCCAAAGCACTGGGTTTGAAACCGCCAAAGCAAGGCATTTCCTCCTGAAAGGCTGGACAGTAAACAGAGCACAAATATAGCGATCATTAGAAGTGCCAGGCTGAGACGGACTGCGGATACCGACTGTACATGTAGGTTTCAGAGCCTCCAAGAAAACGTTTGCCTAGATTAAGAAGGCGTGCTCCTCATCACAAGTGTTGGATTGTGTTGAACAGAGTTTTCAAGAGCTGCCCTAGAAGAGCACTAAACCCAAGAGATAAGGGTTCTTCTTGTTTGTGCATTTATTTTCTGAACTTTTTAAATATTTGGATTACCATGTATGAACTGTGCGCATTACTTCAGCTCTGCTATTCGTGTGCTCTGTGACCTTCAGCAAGTTAATTTCTACACAGTGAGGTGGCGGTGGCCTGTTACATGGTGTCTGAGGCCAGAGCTTCCGAGACACTCAAGCAAAACTGCACTAGAAGAGACACTGCTGGCTGAGTGGCCGATGAACAAACTTGTGGAAGAAAAAGAACAAAACACCCAGGCTGGGACACCAAAGCACGGTGCCCGGCAGCTTGTGAGGAAACAGCGCTAGCTCAGGGTCTCTGGAAAGCAGGCTCGGGTGGGGCTTGCTGTGTGACTCCTGGAAGGACGAAGGAGAAGGAGACAAGATGGGGAGGGAGAGCTGTCAGAAGCTGGTGCCCAGCCGACACCTCGGAACGAAACGGCAACGAGAAGCAGAGGTTAGGGCTGGGAAGCGCAGGCGGGGATGCCGAAAAGACACAACCTCAGCTAACCCTCTATGGAGTTCGTCCTGTACGAAAGGGGGCAGAACTGGCCATGCCCTAGTGCCCTCGCTGCGTGCGCTGACGGGCCAGGGGCAACCCCGGAAGAACATGGGCTTTCTTCGCTAGTCCTTTCCAAGCAGCTCCATGCAGCTGAAACGTACATTCTTCCTAGAAAGGAAAACCAAGTGTCACAAGGATAATGGAACTGGCCAATGGACAGAAAAAATAAGTGAATGAGATTCTACGTTTCAACTACCACACACGTTCCTATGAAACTCAACTTCACCAAGGTCTTTTCTTCCTGGACAGTCTTCATCTGACCTAAACCAGTACAATTACCCAGATTTAATTCAATCAAAGTGACATTAAGAGAATCTACCTTGAAAGACATCACAGCCACTTTCACCATACAAATTCCGTCATTAGCAAAAAATATTAAATCCTGGAATTTTAGCGCTTGGGACTTTGAATAGCCATCAAGTTCAAGTCACCACAACTCCAAGCCCTTGATAGTATCCCATGCAATAGCTCATCTCACCACTACTTGATCATCCACAGAGAGACAGGAACTCAGTCTTTCTCAAAGTTCTCCTTAGTTCTGTTCGGCCCCAAACGCTCTGACTGCTCCAGGGCTCCACTTTGCAAGGAGCTAGACTCTCCAACCTTGTGCTGACTGAAACATTCTTTCCAAGCTGTAGTTCTGTGTTTTAACAACATTTTATCCGTGTATATTCATTATGTAGAACAGCAAGTTTCTTTTGGTGCATTGGTACATGACATGCACATAACATGATTTGAATATCTTCATCTGCTATGCTTTCTCCTTCCCTTCTGTCTTCTGCTGACCCTGCTTCTCATCTCTAATAGTTTAACTACTACTTTCTTGTCCTCTCTGCATTTTAAATTTTTCTCTAATCGAAAATTTTTTACAACCAGGCATGGTGGCTCATGCCTGTAATCCCAGCACTTGGGAGGCAGAGGCAGGAGGATTGCTGAGTTCCAGGCTTGTCTGGGCTACATAGTGAGCTCAGGGCCAGCCTGAACTACAAAGCGAGACCCTGTCTCAAAAAAAAAATTTACAATCCTTGTATGAGAAAAACATGATATTTAATTTCCCATTTTTGTCTTATTTCATATTGCATGCTGATCTGCAATTCAATTCATTTTCCTGTAAATTACATAAGTTTGTTCTTGTTTATCTCTAAATAATATTCCACACCATTCCATATATATATATATATATATATATATATATATATATATTCCATTTTCTTTATCAGTTCATCTGTTGATGGTCATGTAGACTGTTTCTACCTGAGGCCACTGGCACAAGTAAAGACTTCCTAAATAGGATTGCAGTAGGACAGGAAATAGCGTCAAGAATCAACAAATGGGACTGTGTCAAATTAAAAAGTTTCTGCAAGGGAAGCAATCAACAGTATAAAGGAACAACTTATAGAATGGGAGAAAAATCTTGGCCAACTACTCTTCAGAGGATTAATATCCAGAATATACAAAGAATTCAAATACCTTAACACCAAAAAAATAACTACTGACTTTTGTATAGAGATAAGCAAACCAAGATACAGAGAGGTTAAATTGCCCAAGTTCATACACTTGTAAGTAGCATAAAGAAGACTGGAATACTGCGCAGAGAAGTTCTAGAATTTACATATGTGTGGATCATACTAGATTTCCTCTTATAACTATTGGGAGATCCAAGGTTTTCTCCTCTACAAGATCGTCTTGATCACAGATATATACTCAGTACTTGATACAAAGTTGACATTCAAGAAATATTTGTTGAATGAATCAAAATCTACTATACTGTCTTTGGAACTAGTACACCTAGGTCATCAACTCCAGTGACCTTTGTTAAGATCTAGCCCTTGGGCCGGAGGGTTAGCTCAGTGGTTCCGACACCTGCCTTGCAAGCACAAGGTCCTGAGTTCGATCCCCGGTAACCATATATAATGCTGGGCATGGAAACACGCCCACCAACAATCAACACCGCATACCACAATGCTGGACGTGGTGGCTCACGCCTGTCATCCCAGCACTCGGGAGGCAGAGACAGGAGGATTGCTGAGTTTGCGGCGGCTTGCCTGGGCACCATAGTGAGCTCAGGGCCAGCCTGAACTACAAAGCGAGACCCTGTCTCAAAAAGCAAAAAAAAAAAAAAAAAAAAAAAAAAAAAAGATCTAGCCCTTTCTGAATCTCGGTCTTAACATCTATAGGATAAATGCACTGCTCTCTAAGAGAGCTACTACATATGACAGTCAAGAATCTTTTCCCCATTATTAAATCCAAGATTCCTAGAAGCTATTAGGGAGGAGGTAGGCCAGATACATGCCCTGATCTTGTGTGAAGCCCTAAGACCTATAAGGGGTGCTCCAAATCTTGATTTTATATTAAATGCATGAGAAATAAGATGAGTAGAGGAGGGGGGATTAAAATTTGGAGAAGTTGCCGAATTTAAAGACACAATTCAAAAACAAGGAGCTGAAATGAACAGATGCTTTTCAGAGGAAGAAGTAAAAGCTGTCAAGAAGCATATGAAGAAATGCTGAACATTTCTTCAAATGCTGGTCATTTCTTCAAATGCTGGTCATTCGAGAGATGCAAATTAAGACAACACTGAGATTTCATCTCACTCCACAAAGAATGGCTGCTATCTTGAAATTAGCCAGCAACAAATGTTGACAATGCTGCAGAGGAAAAGGAACCCTTCTCCACTATTGGTGGGAATGTAGACTAGTACAACCATTATGGAGATCAGTGAAGATTCCTAAAAAACTAAGATTAGGGGGCTGGAGATTTAGCTCAGTGGTTCCGGCGCCTGCCTCACAAGCACAAGGTCCTGAGTTCAATCCCTGGTAACTACATACAGTTCTGGGCATGGTGACTCACGCCCACCAGCAATCAATACCACATACCACAGTGCCGGATGTGGTGGCTCATGCCTGTCATCCCAGCACTCGGGAGGCAGAGGCAGGAGGATTGCTGAGTTCCAGGCTTGCCTGGACTACATAGTGAGCTCAGGGCCAGCCTGAACTACAAAGTGAGACCCAGTCTCAAAACAAAACAAAACAAAAACACTAGGATTACAGGTCCCATTTGACCCTGCTAAGAATATACACAAAAGAATTAAAAGAACCATATCATAGTGACATATGTGCACCCATGTTCATAGCAGCTCAGTGTGTGATAGCTAAATTTTGGAAACAACCCAAATGCACATCAACTGGAAACTGGATAAAGAAGATGTGGTTTTTCTAGGAAATGGAGTATTACTCTGCCTTAAAGAATGATAAGTTTGAGTCACTCATATCCAAATGGATGTACCTTCAAGACATACTCATACCGTATCTGTTCTCTGGTATGAGAAACTGAAGATATTAATGAGTTCTAGAATGCATGATGGATATTGTGAAATAGAAAATATTCAAAGGGAAATGTGGTGGGGGGTGAGTAATGACAGATAAAGAAAAATGTGATGATAATAAAGCGGAAACAAAGCTTATGTCTTGGGGGGTGTGGGTGGATAGGGAAATGGGAAAAATAAGAATTAAATCATGTCATATACTGGTACAAATTCCCAAAACTGAGTGTGATCATAATGTGTATATACAATGTACCAATAGAGATAAAAATAAACTTTAAAAATTGGGGGAAGTTGGAAGGAGAGATTCTGCAGAAGTTTGGGGTAAAAGAGAAAACCAAGAAATATTTGAAATTTAGGAGTCATTTTCAAAAGGAATCAATCCTCAGATATATTTCTAAACTGAAAATAAATATATCAAACACACTTGACGCATGTGGTGATCAAATACCCTATTTATTAATGGGCTTTCCAGAGTAGATATAACAGAAAGGACAGCAAGCCCACTTGAATGTAAAACATTCAGAAGTCCAAGGCCAACGATCAACCATTCCACATCCCAGCAGATGAGCCAAGGCAGCCTTCACAACTTGCTCTGGAGCTAACGCAGCAATCGAATGAATGTAAGAGTTTGGTCCCCGGGGTCTTAGAGAAATAGGTAGAGTTCTGTCATCCAATTGGCCTAGACCAGAAGGTGCTGACATGACGGATGAGGAATACATGCCAGCCTTCGCTCCTTCGAGAAGGAAGTACGGAAGGGTTCAAATTTAGGAGATACACAGCCTCATGATACAAAGACAAGTCCCCTGCCACACAAATGCTGAGGCTGAAATTTTGAAAAGTGAAACAACGTGTCCAAAATCACACAGCTGAAGAGAGTGGAGCCCAGAATGAAAGCTGAGCCCATGTGACTGATGACTGAAAGCCCCTCTCCCAGCTCTCACATACTCCTCTGCTTAAGCCCTCTTTGACTAATCCTTAATGGCTAATTAGTTGTCCCATCATTAAAAGGAATCAGAGAAAGGAAAAGGAATGGGGCTCCCATGACCTGCTGACCTTGTTGTGTCATTAAAAGGAGATAGCTTTGAGTCAAAACACAGCGGATTTCTTCTATATGAGTCTCATATTATCCAACATCTTCTGGCTTCTCAGACCCTCCCCCTCCACTCGACCCCACACACTGAAACACTTTACTACTGATATTTTTCTGTTCTGAGAAACTAAGGGAATGCTTGGAAAATTCATAAAACACTTCCTGGAACATATAAACACTATAAGAATGTTTGTTCAGTAAATGCAATAAATATTATCAACGTTTTCAGATAATTTAAAAACCATGGAGTACCATGGAAATCACATATCATCCCACACCAAGAACCCATAACTAAAACTTCAGTGTAAGTGTATATCTATCACATGCCATGAAAGTTTTTTCATGAAAATGAAAAAATTTTTAATGTGTGTTGTTTGTGTGACCTAATTTTTCTCACAGTAATATGCTGGACACATAGTTTAATGTTGGTAAAGACACATTTATACCACTTTAATACATTCATAACACTGCTTCATGTGGATACACCAGTAATTTAGCTAACTTGATCACATTGGTGAGCAGTTTAATTATTTCTAATGTCTTGATAAACAAAGCTGTGATGACTACGTTTGTTGTAGCTCTTTGTCTCTTCTCTGATTTATACCCTTCTCCAGATTGCTCTGCAAAGAAATTTCATCCAACTCACACGAACAATACACTTCTCTGACTACTGGCTTGAGTTAACATATTTTTGAAATCTTTTTTAACTTGTGGTGACTTTTCCATTTGTGTTCTTTGCTCACTTTTCAGTTACTTTTTTCTTATAGGTTTTTAAGAACTTTTAAATACTAGGGCTCTTGATTCTTTTTGACAAATGTTACAAGTATTTTAGCGTTTTGTGTGTGTGTTGCAAGTCTTAGATTAACATATAGTGAAAGCTATCAATCTTTCACGCTATAGTTCCTGATTTTGACATGTTAAAAAAGAACTGTCTTCTGCACCTTCAGAGTATAACAATATTTATGCATATTCTTCTAAATACCTATAGTTTTGTTTTTTACAATGAGACTTGTGGTCAATCTGGAGTTTGACCTAGCATATTTTTTGGAAGTTTTACATTAATCCTTCAAATCCTTGAGCTTAAATCCCCAATCTTCCCTTTTCTCTGGTGAGTACCAGAGATTCGTGCATCTCTGAAGGAAAACTGTAACATAGAAATTCCAGTAACTAGCATCTTTGCCTACCTTCCAGAAACCTACGATTTCTTTTCCAAAAGCAGCACACTAATAATGCTATTGCTGAACCTGCTTGCCTCACTTGACATATCATTCCATCAACATGAAAGCTTACTTTTCTGACTTTGCTGATCTCCCCCACTGAAGAGACTAGGCTTCTTCATCAAGAGGGAAGAAAAGGAAGGAGGCGAGGTGACCAGTGCGGTCAAAGACAGTCTGTTAAGACTGACACAGGTAGTGCAAGGAAGGCAGAAAGGGCAAGTGAACAGTGAGAGAGCGCGTCAGAGTTTCCCATTGAAGGGTGGGAGGCAGGGTGAGGGCAGACAGCTAGCCACCGCCAGAGACAAAGGCGAAGGGACAACAGGAAGCACCAACCCCAGGCCTGAGAGCCTGAGATTCGCATCTGCTTCACTCGTGCTGAGATCAGAGAAGCACTCTCCATTTCCTTAGGTCTTGATTTTTCCATACGCAAAGTGGGAAAGTGGGAATGGAGATAGAAGTGTATGCGATTCAGTCCCGTGCACATCTTTATTTAGTGGCTCTTATGGAATAGACATGATTCTGGGTACCAAACTAACCCTAATTTCTTCCAGTTCAGCAACTCTATGAGGATTTCTTTATTCACATAGTTTGAGTATTCTAAAGATCCTTAAAATTTCCAGAAACTGGACCATCTGGAAGTTTCTGGCCCAAGGATTGAGCGGTGTCTCTCATCAGGTCCAGGAAGATAAGGAAGAGTGTTTCCAAGTGAGAAGGGCATGATCGATTAGTTCAAATGCTCCAGTCACAGAAAACTGGTAATAACTAGAGCCTGGGGTTCTGCCTGATGTCACCCTGGAGGCTGTGCCTCTCGGCATGTTTCCTGAGAGGAAGGATCTTCACCCCTTACCCACTCCTTCCTCAGTGTGGAAGCAGATGCAAGCCCTCAGCACCAAGACTCAGAGTATTCGCCTACTTGAAATGCTAACTTACCCAGAGTACAGTGCAGCTGCTCTTCAAGGACTGAGTTTTCTTCCTCTAAATATTTTATCAGTATATACTTGTGATATATAGTAATTACATTCATGCTAGGAAATTGGCACAGACCCATATCCTATCTTGATCATTTTTACTTTGCCTTCCCCTCCCTATCCTCCCATTTTTCCCCGTCCCCATATCTCCTTCCTACCTTTACAAAATTTTACCTGCCTGTTTTCTTCTTTATTTTACTCTTTAAATTATTTATACTTTGGGTGTCTCATATAAGGAAAACCATGTGGTATTTAACCTTATGCATCTGATTTATTTCACTTAGCATTAATGTGTCACAGAGCATTCATTCTCCCCACAAAAGACTCAAATTTCTCCTTATTTGTGGCCCAGTAGTACTCCGCTATGCACAAATACAAGGTTTTCTTTATCCAGTCAGTGTGCCAATGGGCATGTAGGATGCTCGCACAATTTAACCGCTGTGATTTGCTCTTTTAGCAATACGAGAATGTGTGTTTTATAATAATATGAAGATTTTAACCTTTTGGGGAAGACACTCAGGAGATAACCAGATCCAGTCACATTTCTATTTTTAACTTTCTGAGAATTCCCACAGTGAAGAACATCTTTTCCCAGTCGCTTCCTGCTATGTCGCACACCCCCGCAAGTCTGGGTGACACCTACATCATCTTCTGAGCTCCATTAGCATAGTGACACCTGAAGCCATGTTTTTTAGTCTTTAGTCCCTTCTGATTATCTTCTCTTGAGAACAACTAGACGCTTCTGTAATTGTTTCCCTTTCTCGGTACCACATTCAAGCTCTTCTAAAGTGGCCTCCTGGCCAGCCTGGTCCAGGTCCCTGAATTCGCTCCATTACGCTGTCTTCATCACCTGCGCTCAGCCTTGGACGCACCTTGCCACGGCTATACGTCTCTGTGCCAAGCACGTTCTCACTCCCCTCACAGAAACCAGTGGAAGAACATTGCACAAGAAAACAAAAGGAGAACAATGGTGGTCTGTGCTGCTGGGAGTGCAAGCAAAATGAGTGTGGAAGTGTCCTTCAAATTCAGTAATGCTGAGGTCACTAGTGATGTTTTCTAGAACAGTCGGTAGGGTGACAAGGAGGGAAATCTTCCACAGGCCTGAGTTGGCCCTGAAGCACTGAAGAGCACGACTGGGTAAGCCTTGGATTAGAGTGTCCCTGGGGCAAAGAGGCCTTCAGGGTGCCCAAGATGACTGGGTAGTTAAGGGAAGGGGTTTATTTTTTAAGAAAGGAGACACTGGTGGGGATGCAGCTCAGTGGTACTGTGCCTGCCTGGCCAGTACAAGGTCTTGAGTTCGATTCCTGGCATTGGGGATGGGGGAACGAGACACTTCCCAGTGTTTAAGTGCTGTTTGGGAGAACTGAGTGGAAAGGACAGAAAATGCAGGAGGGAAGAGACAGCTCAGTGAGTGCATCCCTGAAGGACGGGATCCAGGTGACAAGCCCCGGGCCTGGTCAGACAGCAGGAGTGGCACGGGTGTAGAGTGGAATGCAGAGGGCAGGTGCACGCTTATAGGCTGAGTGCCTGCAAACTGAGGCATGCTAAGCTGGCAGCATGTTTTCTCTGCAGGGCAGGAGACCAAGTCATCTAAAAGACAAATAAGGGGAGTGTGTGCAGGCTCAAAAACCCGAACATTTAAAGAAATTATTAGGACTGGGAAGAGCAAGCCCTTTTCAGGGTTGAATATGTAGTTGAACTCATCTGTGTATGCTGTGATTTTTCCCTCTCGTACCAGTCAGCAGCTGCAGGGTAAGCCCGGGGCAAACAAGCTGGACTCAGCCAGGCCTGGAATGTTTTCATGCATTGCCAGAGACAGACAGATAATGGAGGGAGGACATCAGGGAAACGCAGTAGACAAGCAGTGAAGTGAGGCCTGCCGCTGGAGAACGCAGGGCCCCAAGCAAACAGTTTTAGGGCTTCTCCCTAAGGAGGAACGGAGAGCTGGAGATGCTGCTGAGTGGAGCCGCTGCCTGCCTGGCCAGTGCAAGGTCCTCAGTTTAATCCCTGATTCAAAAAAAGAAAGAAAGAAGAGAAGAAAAGAAATGTAATAAGGAATGCAGCCCAGAGGCCACAGCCCCATGCCGTGCAGCGAGTGGCCATGATCTCCGCCGTCCTGCAGTGGCTTCGCTCGCCACGCTGCCTGCGCCTTGCATTCCTCGTGCTGCCACCAGAGTGGGGGACGGTGGAGGGACCATGTTCATGCGGAGAGTGGCCCCGTTCATGTAGTAGGGGTGAAGATCAAGCTGTTGTTCAAAGGTACGAGCATATTCTAATCGGTTAGTGGCACGATGATTACCTCAAAAGTCCGTGGAAAAGATAGACACGGCTATGACCAGGCCGTGGCATGATGGAGCAGAAAGCGTGCCGTTGGGATGGGCTGGCACCCCGAGTGCCCTCAGCGGTCGCTAGGGCTAGAGGACGTGCGCAGGGCAAAGGTGGGTACCGGCCCTCCCGTACGCGACTTACTACTACAGACAGGAGGTGACACCACAGGGTCAGAGAGGACAGCCAGGACCCCAGAGCTCTGGACAGACCCACGACCCACTGAGTGAGGGTCACACCAAACCAGCATGCCAGCACTATTCTGCAGCCTACTCTTTTATTTTTTATTTTATTTTATTTTGCTATTTTATTTTATTTTATTTTATTTTATTTTATTTTATTTTATTTTATTTTAGAGACAAGGTCTCACTTTGTAGTTCAGGCTGGCCCTGACCTCACTCTGTATGCCAGGCAAGTCTCGAACTCAGCAATTTTCCCACCATGCCTGGCACAGATTGCTGGTGGGCGTGAGTCACCACGCCCGGTATTGTTGTATGTGGTTACCAGGATTGATCCTGGGACCTTGTGCTTGCCAGGCAGGTGCCGGAACCACTGAGCTAATCTCCGGCGCACCGCAGCCTACTCTTGTCCAGAGCTCCCAGAAATGCTGCACTTGCCAGCAAGAAGCGTTTTGTCACCAGGTCTTCAAGCTTGGTCCGGCCACTGGGCCCTGAGACAACCCTATAGGTGTGGATGCCCAAGGCTCCTCATATAGAAGGTAAGAGAGAGAAGACCGAAGGGAGTGGGGGTAGGACAACGGAAAGGCCACTCGTTGGCGGTACAGGCATAGTCAAATAACTGCTGCAATGGGAATGATGAATTAGCAAGTCGGAAGTTGAGGTCAGGCAGTGCGTAAGGCGTCGGAGTTTGTGCTTCCCAGTACGGAGGGAGCTCATGTGGTGGTAACTTCCGGAGCGCTCGCAGTAGGACGTGTGGGTGGGGGCACTGGAGACGAGGAGCTCAGGAGGCAGAGGGTGGGTGCCAGGCACTCAGTTCATCGTCACAGAAAGCAAGGCCACTGAAGAAGACGGCGGTGTGTGGGATGGAAGGGGGTGCGAGGAGGCTCAGGGCTCCCCAGCTCACAGCGGCGGGTTAGCGGTTCGGAAGAGGGGCCCGCCCGCACGCACGCGGAGCCTGGAGACTGCACAACGGTCCTCACCAGTCCTCTTCTGTTCAATTTTGTATGTTGAGTGGAAAGATCCAATTAACTGTTCGTGCGGCGACTAAATAAACACCAAGCACTCTGCCAGTGCTGACAGGTTTTTAAAAAATGAACAAAAAACAGGCTTTTCCCAGTTGATTTAGGGAGAAGCACTCTGTCTCCTACTAACGGTGACCTCACGCCAGCAGGGTGTGTCGCCTGCACTCGTGCTGGAGAGGAGGTGGGATCAGCACCGAGACTGGGCTTATTCGGCCCCGCTCAGGGACCCGCTCGAGGCCACACGCTTCCAAGCCCCAGGGGAAGGCTCTCCGCCCGCCGCCGTGGCCATCACCCTGTGAACTAGCCCCTCCTCGGGACCTTGCGTGGCACACTTTGGGGAGCGCTGTCCAGAACGGGGCTCCCTCTCCTCTCCTTTGTCAATTCCTTCAAATGCTCCCCAGCCCCATCTTTTTGCCCAGCAGTGTTTAAATAAACAAATATAGTAAGTTCAATTTGAGAGTAACCTCAGCCTCCATTCAGAAGCCTAAAAAATGCAATAAAACTGTTGTGAACTCTCTCAATATTCGTCACATCTTAGAGAGGTTCCCCCCCCCCTTCCTAAACTGCCCAGTTAACCACACATTGTGCATTTAGCAAAGTGCTGCCTACATAACAAGCACTGAGAGCCAGGCTTTAGAGGTTGCGAAGCAACGTATGGTATTTAAAAAAAAAAAAAAAAGCATGTCCATAGGAAAGTTTGCCTTTCACTAAACCAAGTGTTTCCTCTTACATTCTCCTAGACCTGCTTTCAAAGTCTTTTCTTTGTTGCCTTACAAAAAGATTGTTTCTTCATTAGCCTTTAAATCGTCCTGATAATAGACTCTGGAATTCCTTAAGAGCTGTGTGGCGGGGAAAGCAAAGAGACAGAAGGGTGGGATGTGGCACCATTAGCGTCTTATCAAGGCTTTTCCTTTCTTATTCTGTATTTTCCAATAATCAATAACCTGCAAAAGTAAATGAATCAATATTTTGATCTACCGTTTCCCATGTGGGATAGGAACAAAAGCCCTCAAATTTGTAGTTGTCAGTTCAGATAAATTGTTTTTCAAAGCTTCGAAGTTATTCTTCAGCAACACTTCCCAAGTGGACTTGCAAAGAATTCTTCCAGAGCAGTGGGAGCTTATTCGAATCAGCAGAGTCTTGGCATCCTTTAATAAGGCCCTTGTGACAGCCTCCTAACTGGGCTTCTCTTACCCATTTGGGGTTCCACTCCCACCTACAGATGCACCTGCTTGGCTTACTTGGTAAGCTTGGTAACTTTGGCCAGAGAACAAAATATTAGTTTCTTAACCTGGCATGAAGGGCTCCCCCCAAACCAACTTGCATCCCCCCCCAGGCCTCAACCTACATACTACTATGTACAAAATCCCTGTGATACACCAATGAGTCTAGTCACAAAGTTCCAGATGTTGGTCTAGAAGAATCCGGGATTTTGATTGAGATTGACCCAACCCATCGCTAAGACATAACAACATATCATTTTTCTTGTTCTCCATCCTGCTTCATGGTCAGATAAGGGATCATGACAGAGAAAGATGAAAATTAGGAAACTTAGAGAAAGTATGCAGGCCTAAATCAAGCACAGTGATGCAGAGTGGGCAGCTGTCTGCTCCTAACTTTAGTGACTTGTCCCCAGTCCTCTTGTCAGGGAGAGCTCATGAGGGCACCCCATCTCTTGGGCCCCTTGATTTGAATCTATAGAGTGGTCCAAAGTATGTGACCTTGGGCAGCTTTGGGCTGTGACAGCTCAGTACAGGAAGCTTGCCCAGCCCTTTTAGAACTTACACTGAGGTGACTCTTCAGGTGTGTGTCCCTGGCTCCAGATCAGCCTTCTTTTGTTGTTGTTGTTGTTGTGTGTGTGTGTGTGTGTGTGTGTGTGTGGTACTGGGGATCGAACTTGGGCCCTTGTGTGTCCAAGGTTGATGCAGTACCACTTGAGCTAAATCCCCAGCTCCTTAGCCTTCATTTTTATCTCTTGCTGACATTTCGCTTCTTGAGATTTAGGACCAGTGGAGCTGCCTCTCACACCTACACCCATGAGAAAGGAGGTTCCTCTCCAGGTGACTAGCCGTACCTGCCCTGTGTCCATGTAAGTGAGCCCTTTTCTGCAATCATGGTGACTATTCCATCAGAGTAGCCAAACCAAAGACTAGAGTGTGTGTGCGTGTCTGTGTGAGTGTGCAAACATGTAATCAGCTTCTCTTTCTGTCAGATATCAAGCTGGCATTTTGGGAATAATTTGCCATGCAGCTTCCAGCGCGTGTTTCTGAATGGTCCCCAGCTGGACTGGTTATTGGCTCTTGCACTGGTCTCTTCAGTCTTTGCTTGTGCTTGTGTCTTCCCTGTGGCTTTTTTCCAGGAAATTCAGTGTTAGGTCTTCATAGAAACAGACCAGATGCCCATCACTAAATGAATGGATAAAGATATGGTTTTTTTTCACACAGTGGAGTACAGCTCTCCATAAAGCGGGATAAACATGAGACATTTCTAGGTAAATGGATGTACTTTGAAATCATGCTTTTAAGTGAAATAAACCATATACATGTGTTTAAATACCAAATTATTTCTCATGTGTGAGAAACTCAAAGTGCAAATAAGGATCAAAATGGATGATAGATATTGGGAAGTAGGAAGAAAATGTTCAAATGGGAAGAGAAACAAGGAAGAAGGGGAAGGAAACAAAGAGAAAAGGAAATACAGAAAATGGAAGGAAAATGGAAACAAAGATTTCTTAAATAAAGAGGGGAAGCAGAGTTCAAGAGCAAGGAGGAGAATGTGGAAAAAGAAAAGACAAGGTATATTATACACATATAAATCCTCTGTGATGAATGTGATCATTATGTATATCAAAAGTGTTTCAATATAATTAACTTTTTAAAAAGTGCTAGGTTTTATACCAAGGTGTCTGAAACACTTTGAATTGATTTTTATAAAGGAAGAGAGATCTCCTTTCAATCTTCCACATAACTAGTCCTCTCTACTTTCCTGTTTTTCCCTATTTTCTGTTGCCACCATCTTTGCTGGTTGATATATGTTGTCATATAGGCATTTTTTGTTGGGGAAAATGGCAGCAACATCCCATTTAATAAAAAATAAACTTGATACATAGTCTCCAACATGCTTGCTTACTGCATCTGGTGGCTTTAAAAGACGGGTGCTGAGAGGAGACATGTTCAAATATATTACAATTTATCAATGGCACATACATGGCTGTTGGATTTGATCCAGTGCTGCAGACATGCATGACTGGTGTTTCATCACAGTTTAGATTCCAAACCATTCCTCACTATTGTAAAGGACTTACTAAGTTTGGAGTTACATGACTGAGATGAGACAACAGAAAACAGTCTTGGCGCTTTGCATGTTGGGAGTACACAGATGAACTCTTACCAGCTCCCTGGCTCCTGCAATTCCATCAGAGGATTTCACAGAGGATGAACTTCCTGGTGTCTGAGTCAGTCCTGCCCAGTCCCAGCAGGTCATGGCCAGCCTCTGATAGAACGTACCCAGCAGAAAGGAGCTCACTTATCACAGGTCTATAAGGCTGGAAGTTGTTTCTTATATTAAGTACAAACCTGGGTTCCACAGGCTACTGCCATTGCCCTTGGTCTACTTGTGAGTCCTGTGGTCAGCCTTATACATGCAGTGAGTAGATGATGCACATTCCATAAAATATACCGGATTTCCTCATATGGCTAATCCTGATTCTCAAGGACGTGATTACCTCTGCCTCTTATGATGAGTAAATTTCCCAGAGCTAAAATGGTACGGGACTATCTATAGCCTTGTGTAGGTGGCCCTGCGGTAGATGTTCACATTCTGAAAGGGGCACTGATCTCAGCAGAAGTGCTTCTCCACCTACCAGCAGCTGATGTCAGACAAGGGTCCACTCTGTTTCCTACAACCAGGAGAACTGACTACAGTGTGTTTGGTCCAACATTTGCCCACCCCTCTTGTGCCCCAGAAAGTGGTCAAGATAAGGATGTGTCCACATGGCTGCCTTAGGAGACTTTCGAGAGAGCTGTTAGAAAAAATAAAATTATGCTGGGCCGGAGATTTAGCTCAGTGGTTCCGGCGCCTGCCTCGCAAGCGCAAGGCCCTGAGTTCAATCCCAGTAACCACATACAATGCTGGGCGTGGCGACTCACACCCACCAGCCATCAATACCACATACCACAGGGTCGGGCGTGGCTCCCGCCTGTCATCCCAGCACTCGGGAGGCAGAGGCAGGAGGATTGCTGAGTTCGAGGCTTGCCTGCGCTACGTAGTGAGCTCAGAGCCAGCAAGAACTACAAAGCGAGGCTCTGTCCCCCAAAAAAGTAAAAAATAAAATAAAATAAAATAAAATAACGCTGAACAGTGGTAGTAATTTGGATGTTTAGGTACTACTTTTTCCAACCACTTACACATCTGGTTTGCAAAGAGTCCAAAAGTTCAGTGGCTTTATTCACAAATATAGCTTTCTAGGAAAAGAGAAAAATGTGTTAATCTCTTAACTTGTACTCTCACATTAAAGTATTGATGCCAGGCCTAAAACCAAGGCTCAAAACTGACTATGTTGCATAATGATGAATACCGAGAGACAGTACCCTTCCTTCAAATTTCTGGGGTTTTTTTTCTTTCAAATCTCAGGTGAACTGCTTCCCCTCTGAACCTCAGTCTTTCCACCTATAAAATGGGAAGACAGATACATCATGTAAAGGTACAAATTCTCAATGATTAATGTGATCATAATGTATACCTAAAATGTATCAATGAACTCAATAAAGGGGGAAAAATGAGAAAACAGGCCTTTAGCCGTTTCAAGGTCTTGCTCAGCACTAACATTCTGCTTCCCATAATAAAATTTTGGAGAAAATTTCCTTTCATCTCTCCAACCACATCACATGACCTCCGCTTACATCTCTGAAGAGCTGCTTCTTAAAGCAAAGTGTGCTATCAGGTCCCTTCTAAATGCTTTAGAGGGTTATTTGGGTGATTCTGGCTTTGGGAAGAATTCTAATATGTCATCAGCAAAATCCCACCTGCCGCAGGAGAAAGAGTGACTTGTCTTCTCCTTCCTGGCCTAGGATTTTGCATTAACTTTTTTTTTTTTAACTTTTGCGCTAGCAGGGATTGAACTAGGCCCTTGCGCATCAAAGGTTGGTGTGGTAGCACTTGAGCTAAATCCCCAACCCCTGGCCTAGGATTTTGGAAGCAGCTGCCTGCTTTCCATGTGCAGCCATCAGGAAAGCTCTGGGAGTGGGGAGAGTCCGTGCCTGGACCTCCTTCATCACCACACCCTCTGGGGCTCCTGCACCAGGGCCTTGCTGACCTCTCCAACTCCACACTAGTTCCTCCTGCTCTCTGGGATGACCCAGATGTTCCCGCCAGACCAAGTTCTGATGGTGGCTCCATCCGTGGCTACACAATCACTTAAGGCAGAATGTTCTGCATGCTGATGATGGCTTCTGATTTTCAAGGCCCCAGTGACTTGGCCCTGACTTCTCTGGCTCTAAGGAGCCTCCTCTATGCAGACAGCATACTCTTTCTCTGTGTTTCTTATAATATTATCCTGGGGCCACCCTCCCTGCCTCCTAAATCGTAGTTAGCTGTGGTGACACATGTAAACCAGCATTTATGCATGATTCTTACACACAGTATGGTTGGCAAATTATTCATCTAAACTGCTTACTCCCCACTTCTCTACCATGAGCTTTAACTCCACACTACTCCAGTCTCATGCCTAGATTAACGGTCCAGTCACTAAACTGTTTTGCCTGCCACTTAAGTTGAGGAGTCACTTGTCTAAAAGACAAGTGGATAGTTCAGGAGCAACCTTCAGCAGTAACTATGGATAACTAAAGAGTAAGGATGACTCTCAAAGGAAAACTGCACTGAGGTACAAAAGAAAACCGCAAATATAGTGGCTACCGAAAGAACCATCAAAGAAGGCTTAGGATATGCCCAAAAGCATGAGGATGGGTGTGTTCAAAGAGCCAGTCTTTTAGAGTAAGAGAGGCATTGGTAACTGTAAGTCACTAGCATTACCAAGCAGTGCTAGCCAGATGACTAAGCTGTGAACTCTGGCCAGATTAGCAAGAGGGATCCCTGGGACCAGATCTGTCCTCTGTTGGGTAGACTGGGTTTTAGAAGTTTCTGTCAGTTGTTACTCAACTCCGACAACAGCAACAAAAAGTCTAAATGTATGTCATTTTGCGTGATAATTTCAACGCATTTTCTAAGGAGGAAGCATACAGAAATATGCTGGTGTACAAGGCAAATTTTAGATAAGAAGGTGATTTAGGACTTGCCCTAGCAACTACTTTAGAAGATGCCATCAAAAAGTAAGTGTGTCTGGATCTTCTAATCTATTCCACTGGTCCTCGGGTCTGTTACTTTGCCAGTACCATACAGTTTCTATCACAGTGGCTTTATAGTAGAGTTTTAAATTGGGTATTGGAATACCCCCTGCCATGTCGTGGTTGCTTAGAATTGTTTTTGCTATTCTAGGTCTCTGTGGTTCCAGATGAACTTTTGGATTATTTTCTCTAGTTCCGTGAAGTATAGTGTTAGAATTTCATTTGGAATTGCACTGAACCTGTATAGTAGTTGTGGAAGTATAGCCATTTTGACAATGTTGGTTCTCCCCACCCAGGAACAAGGGATGTCTTTCCACTTTCTGATATCCTTCTCTATCTCATTTTTCAGAGTCCTATAGTTTTCAGAGTAGAGGTCTTTCACCTCCTTTGTTAGATTGATTCCTAGATATTTCATTTCTCTGGGTGCTATTGTGAAAGGGATTGACTCCGTAATTTCTCCTTCAGTGAGTCTGTTGTTTGTGTAGACAAAGGCTGTTGATTTTTGAGTGTTGACCTTGTATCCAGCAACCCTACTAAATTTGGTAATTAAGTCTAGCAGTCTTTTGGTTGAGTTTTTAGGATCCTCTAGAGTATCATATCATTGGCAAATAATGACAGTTTAACTTCTTCCTTTCCTATCTTTATTCCTTTTATATCTTTGTCTTGCCTGATTGCTATGGCTAATGTTTCCAGTACTATATTGAATAAGAGTGGTGACAGTGGGCATCCTTGTCTCATTCCTGATCTTAGTGTAAAAGGTTCCAGTTTTTGCCCATTAAGTATGATGCTGGCTGTTGGTTTCTCATAAATAGCTTGTATCAGATTGAGAAAAAGTCCATCTATTCCGATTCTCTGTAGGGTTTTGATCATGAATGGGTGTTGGATTTTGTCAAATGCTTTTTCTGTATCTGTTGAGATGATCATATGGTTTTTGTCCTTAAGTCTGTTAATATAGTGTATTACACTGATTGATTTACATATGTTGAACCAGCCTTGCATCCCTAGGATAAATACAATTTGATCAGGGTATATGATTTTCTTGATAACTCTCTGTATTCTGTTTGCCAGTATTTTATTGAAGATTTTTGCATCAATGTTCATTAGAGAGATTGGCCTGTAGTTTTCTTTTTTGGGTGGGATCTTTCTCTGCCTTTGGAATCAAGGTGATGGTTGCTTCAAGGAATGATTTGGGGAGTACTGCTTCCCTTTCAATTTCATTAAAAAGGCTGAGGAGTACAGGCATTAAACTCTTCTTTAAAAGTTTTATAAAATTCAGCAGTGAAGCCATCAGGACTGGGGCTTTTCTTTGTTGGTAGGTTTTTTTTTATCACATTTTCAATTTCACAGATTGATATTGGGTTGTTTAACATTATTATATCCTCTTCGTTCAGCTTTGGAATTTCATATGTGTCTAGGAATCTAACCATTTTCTCTAGATTTTCCATCTTTTTGGAGTACAAATTTGCAAAGTAAGATCCAGACACAACCCCAGATAACTAAGCCACCTTATCTTTGACAAGGGAGCCAAACATCCCCAATGGAGGAAAGACAGCCTCTTTAACAAATGGTGCTAGAAAAACTGGGCTTTAACCTGCCAAAAACTAAAGCTCTTTCACCATGCACAAAACTAAATTCACAATGGATTCATGACTTAAACATTAAAACAGAAACAATAAACCTGCTAGAAAACAGGTTAGGTAAAACTCTTGGAGACATTGGCTTAGGCAAAGACCTCCTGAATAAAACCTTTATAGCACAAGAACTAGCAGAAAGAATCAACAAAAAAAAAACTAAAAAAACTAAAAAAAAAAAAAAAAAAAAAAAAAAAAAAA
>PVIC010024932.1:0-25649 GCA_004025085.1 Thryonomys swinderianus
TTTGAAGAATAATTTTGAGGGTACGGAATTCTAGCTGGGTGACTTCCTTCTGTCAATACCAGAAATATTTCACTCTATTCTACTTGCTTACCTAGTTTCTGAAGAAAAATGAGTGATAATTCTTTTTTTAATTGATTTTATTTGTACATTTTATACTACACTTGATCTTAGCCAAAAGGCCGAGAAGCGATTATTGGTACATTTTATTGGTACATCGTGATCACACTCAACATCGAGAATTTTTACCAGTACATGACATGACTTCTCCTTTTTCCCATTCCCCTGCCCACCCTGTCTACCCCCTGCCCCCTATACCATAAGCTTTGTTTCCTTTTTCTATCATCACATTTTTCTTCCCCCTTATTTACCCTTACTCCCTTTACTTTTTGAATATTTTCCATTTCACAATATCATCATATATTCTAGAACTAATTAACATCCTCAATTTCTCATACCAGAGGCCAGATACAATATCTATACATCTGTGACCTATTTTATTTCAGTTAAGAGTATGTTCTCAAGGTACATCTGTTAGAGTATAAAACACTCAAATTTATCATTCTTTATGGCTCAATAGTATTCCATTTAATAGAAAAATCACATCTTCTTTATCCAGTCTCCAGCTGATGGGCATTTGAGTTGTTTCCAAGATTTAGTTCTCACAAACTGAGCTGCTATAATTCTTTCTTTCCACTCCTTTATGGAAAAAGTGCCTCCTAGCCTCTTATAGAATTTTTAAATCATTATTTTCCTCTGTAGCTAGAAAACTATATGCTTATGTGAGGTTTAGTTTTTGTTTTTCACTTATCCTGCTTGGTGTAGTCTCAGATTTCTAGATCAGTGATTTGGTGTCTGACGTTAATTTAGGGAAAATTCTCATTCTTTATATTTCAAACGTTTTTGTGCTTTATTTTTCCATTTGATATTTCCTCTATGTATTCTGCTCTTTGTAGTTGTCCCATACAGTTTATTTCCCCCACCTTTTTGTCTATTTCCATTGCAGTTCTGGAGGTTTTTGCTGAAATATCCTGAAGTTCAGAGATTTTTTCCATAGCTGTGTTGTCTACTGATAAGTCCATCAAAAGCATTCTTCTTTTCCATTACATTTTTTTGAACTGTAGCATATTTTTGTGGTTCCATCTTAGAATTTCCATCTATCTGCTTCTATTGGTTTTGCACACTGTTTTCTCTATGAGATTCCTTAGCATGTGAATCATAGCTGTTTGAGATTCCTAGCCTTATAATTGCAACCTCCCTGCCCTACCTGAGTCTGATTCTATGCTTGCATTGTCTCTTTAAAGTTGTATTTTTGTCATGTAGTACGCCATCTAATAATTTCCTGATAGCTCTACTCAGCTGCTATAAAGAGGCCCCGGTAATGCTGAGATGAGACGTCAGGGGAGGGAAAGCCTTCTCTGATTAGGTGTGTCTTGTTAGACTGCCTCTCCACCGTGCCTCTCCCAAGTTTTTCTCTCCCACGTTGTGATCAGATGACTGGAGGGCACAGGAGCTGAAAATGTCACTTCCTCAAATCAGATAGCCTTTGATAAAACCTCAGGAGGATTAGGCTCTGGTTAAACAGTGTCTTCTGACTACAGACCTTATTAAAACGAAACATATTCTGACATATTTCAGAATGGTTTCTCTACCTTGTAAAAGCATGAGATCCCCCCCCCCAAAAAAAAATTCACTGTGAGAACTTGGTAAAGCTCCAGGAAGTAAAACTAGTGAAAGATAAGGCACCACCGATGCCCAGGTCCCCTGTTGTTTTTGACTGTCAGAACCCTCTGCCGTGAGCCTGCAGCAATTCCCAATTAGAGTGACGTTTCCTGGCCGCGCCGGTTCCCGCAGAGCTTCTGCTCAGAGCCCTCTGGGCGGCTGTGGTTCTCTGCCTCCACCTGTCTGCTGTTACAGTTTGAGGGGCAGCACTTTGCCCTGCGTGCGATCTCAGTTCTCTCACAAATTTAAGAAGAGTTCCTGATTTTCTAGTTTGCTCCGCTTTTGCTCTTAGGGTGGGCCAGCAATTTCCCAGCTTCTTGTATGTTCCGAGTACAAAAATCTCAAGTAGATTTTTAAAAAATTCCTGCAGATGATTCTTTCACACAATACTCCACAGTAGAAATCTGGCCCTTTCTGCTGGTTCTCTGCTGGAGGCTCCCTCTGACCTGTGAGGGTTTTGCCAGTACTCAGGTGCTTTGTTCTTTTTCTCTTGTCTCTATTTTTGACAGCACTGTCCCCATCTGGAGAGTTCCCTCTTCTATTCCCTACCCTGCCCCCATTAAATTTTTTTATCATTTTTATTTCTGTACATGAAGAAACCTTAAAAAATGCGTGAACTTCAATCAGAATCGAGTGAACTGTTCATTCATTCATAGCTACCTTTTTGCTTGGATCAGAAATGACTAGATAACTTACTATTAAAAGAAAAGGAAGATTAGGCAGTATTTTGGGATATTCATTTGATTACTTTGTTTGACTTATGAAACAACACATATGTTCTCATTACAGAAGAAATACCTATCACTCATACAAAGAAGCAAAAGAAACATAATGAAAGAACAAACTGACCATAATACTACTCCCAAAGGGTAATCACTGTTGATATTTTTTCTGTATTTTTCTCCTGCTCCTTCATCTATCTGGGTTTTTTGTTTGTTTGGGGTTTTTTTTTTAGTTTTTTGAGACAGCGTCTTGCTTTGTAGTTCAGGCTGGTCCTGAAGTCACTATGCAACCCAGGCAAGCCTCAAACTCACAGCAATCCTATTGCCTGTGCCTCCCGAGTTCTGGGATTACCATTTTAAGGCACCACACCCAGCTTTGTGGTATGTGGTACCAGGGATCGAACTTGGGACCTTGTGCTTGCAAGGTAGACACTGGAACCACTGAGCTAAATCCCTGGCCCATATATTTGTTAATTAAAGATGTACATGTTTACAATTTATGTGTTAAATTGTTTCAGCTCATTAATGTCTTTATTGTGCAGGGTATTTACTGCAGATCATTTTATTTGTATTAAGTGACTTCCTTTTTTCATTGTAACCCTATGTGGTATGACTTACTATATTCCCATGCTAAATGTGATGAAATAGGTCATAGGGAAAAAAAAAAGTCCACTAAAGTAAGTAGGAATGTGGACCCAAACAGACCAGTATCTAAAGCATTAATTTAATGCATGTTTGGTCACCATATTATTTTATAAATATTGGATTTTTTTTTTTTTTTGAGGCAGGGTCTTGCTTTGTAGTTCCGGCTGGCTCTGAGCTCACTGTGTAGCCCAAGCAAGCCTGGAACTCAGCAATCCTCCTGCCTCTGCCTCCCAAGTGCTGGGATGACAGGCGTGAGCCACCACGCCCAGCACTGTGGTATGTGGTATTGATGGCTGGTGGGCGTGAGTCTCCACATCCAGCATTGTATGTGCTTACTGGGGATCATGCTCAGGACCTTGCGCTTGCAAGGCAGGCGCTGGAACCACTGAGCTAACCCTCCGGCCCAAATATTGGATTTTATTAATTAAATTGAATTTATTAGTGAACAGAGCATTTTAAAAACTAAGGAATCCTTAGCTTTTGATAAAATTAATATGTATTGTTTATAGTTCAAGATACACAATTTTAAGATTCTTAGCAGAGTGCTGTTCTTCCCTTCCCTAACAGGGGGCAGGGAATTAATATCCATGTGAAATACCACAGGCTGAATTCCATCCTTGGCACTATTCTTGCTTTTCTTCTTTTTCCTGTTCATAAAGAATCAATGTATTTATCTCACATGAGAAGAGGAGAAGAAACACTGTCTCGTTCACCCACAAGAGAGCCCCACTCACTCTCTTCCTCTCCTGCTTCCCCGTCATGCCCAGGGTGAGTGATGAAAAGTTAGATGGTTTCTGACTTTATTGCTCTCACGCTCATTCTGCTGTCCTCAAATTTCCAGAATGCTATCCATTATTAACTGGGGAGAAATTAAAATTCTCTGCTGATTTAGCAGCGTCTGACAATTTATGGTATTCATTATAATATAGGGAGGGTTAAATGGAAAAACATTTTATTGTTGGTTCAGAATGTCACATTTTAGTATATAGTCTACACTTTTATAATATCAGAGACTTATGTCTCTTAAAGCACCAATCTATCAGAGGTTTTTTTCAGAATTAAACAGCCTCTCCATCTAAAAAATACGCGCATGAGAAAACTGTTCATTCGAGATATTATATATGTGCCCATTTATAGTCTACTTTTCCATGTTTTAGTGAAATACTTTTGAAAGGGCTTCAGCATGCTTGGTGTCTGTGATATGTGTATTGTTTGTGAGTGTGTAAACTGTATCTATCTTGTGGATGGCTTCAGGCCACGCTGCTGCCAAACTGCATCACACTAGTGTGATTTATCTTATGGATTTTCTGTGAAATGCCAACACTGCTGGTGTTGACTATGAGAGCAGAATGAGTAAGCACCCAAATGGCTAATTCTGCAGTACCTGGCTTCTGATACTAAATGATAAAATTTATTTAGAATCAAAAGATTTTTTTCTCTAAGGGTAGTGAGATATAAGGTAAGATTATTTCAATCCCCGTCTTTTACGGCTGAGGAAACAGAATATGATTTGCCCAAGGTCACCAGCCAGAAGCGAAGTGTCCTGACTAAGAAGAACCAATCTTCTCTCATAATATAAGATATAATCCACTTATTCTACTACTCCTGCAGAGAAACTATTTGGAATCTTGAATACTTTCTATGTCCATGGCTCTGAAACGGGGTTTCCTACCCACCCAACCCCTACTCACTTCCACAACTTCTGTAGCCAGGGTCACGTCAGCCTGCTCACTACTCAAAATTCTGAAGTACTTTTAGACTTACAGAAAAATTCCAAAAATAATACAGAGTGTCTTTATGTTCCTGTCCCAGGAACTCTACTGTTAACATCTTACATACTATAATGTAGGTCACAACCAAGAAATTAACACTGGTACAGTACCATGAGCTGAAAACTCCTTTTGAAATTCACTTGGAAGAGTCCCGTCTAGGTCCTAGGTCTAGGTTATTAACATTCCCAAGTTTCTGCTCTGGATTCCACATTCCATTTTGTTTTCCTGTCTCTTTGTTCTCCTGGCATCTGAAACAAGTCCTTAGCTGTTCCTGGTCTCTCATGGCTTTAATACCATGACTAGTATTGATCCGTTCTTTTACTTTCTGCTCCTCAATTTAGACCTGTCCAATGTCTTATTATTGGCCCAAGGTTATGCAACCCCCATTAAAAGCATCCAAAGATTATTCCTCATCTTTCTCCATGCATCAATTTGCAGCATTCATGTCAATGTATATTCTTATTGGCCACATCAGTGTTTGTCACCTGGTCAAGAGTGCTGCTAAAGTTTTCTACTCTAAAGTTACTCTTATGACCAAAAATGTGCAACACAATACATACTCATAACATTCATTGTAACCCACAGAATGATATATGTGCTCATGAGTTCATAATGACCTAAATAGTTAAGTATGTGTGATTGTCCTTATTTGTGTAGTACTCTGTAAAGTTATTGTGAACACTGAATTAGCAAATACAAAACCATTGCTTTATTTTCCTTATAGCTTTACATTGCTGTGAGCCTCTGGTTAACTAATAATCAATGTATAATATTGTCTTATGTGTACTGCTGATTAAAACCACCTGGTTTAATATATTGTGTTGATTCATTAACACTGAATTTAGAACCAACAGCAATATACATTATACAACTTGTTCCTGAATGAAGCTTCTATGGCACATGGGTTTTCCCTATGAAGACCATCCCATTTTTCTTATGTTTTGGAATATGAGAATGCTCTTCAGCAGCATAGTTGGTGACATTTTAAATAGAAAAATGCCCAAACAAGGCACAAAAATGTGAAAAACATGAGCTAGCCTGTATGAGAATCACAGAACAGCATAGTTTGCCTTAGTTGGGAATTTACACCCCGGGTACTCACATGTTTTTGTTACTCTGCACTTACTTGTGAATGACCAAGCCACTGGCATGGTATTGATTTCAGAGTTACAAATAAGTGTTAGCAATAGATAAATTCTCAAATACATAATGAAAATTAATGAACAATGAGAATTAATTGTATATGGAGAAGTGACAGCTCTTTTTTGCAGTAAGATCTCAATAAAGAAATGTGAAAAGAATGTGGGACACTGAAAATTTCCCCTGGGCAGCCTCTGTGGTGATGACAATGGTGGATAACCCTGTGGTGGACTCTAAACACCACGGGCAAAGGTTGAGAAGTAAAGGGACTTTTGTAGTCTCAAAGTACCTGCCCTGAGATACTTGTTGACTGTAGGGGATTTTAATTTAATACTGCACAGTTATTTTTTCTAGTACTCCTGTAGGATTAGCAGAAGTTGACTGGCACATACAGATAACTAGGTGCCACATGTTCAAATTCTTCTTGATAAAGGGCCTCCATATTCTTTATTACATCCCCTTATCAGTGTAATTCACTAGTGTTCTAGTAAAGCTCTCAATTTACAAAGATAAGAGAAAAGTACAAGACATTCCCGCTTCACCTAAGGCCCAGTGAGGACTCCAAGGGGCTCTCTCTGCCTTCATGAAGTCGCCCCAGGTGGGGGCAAGCGCTTCAGTGTCCCCTCTGCCTCTGGCCTGCAATGTGTATCTGCTGATAGCAATATCACAGTGTACAGTGTGATTTGACTCTGCATTTTTGTCTCCTGAGCAGGGTGTATGCAAGTACGCAGTTGTTTTTCATGTTTATATCTCCAGCGACAAGCGTATCGGCTCACACATGGCAAATGCTCAATAAACACTAACTGAAAAAGTAGTGGAGCCTGAAGAAAGTATCTTGAGTCTGCTGGGCAATCCCTGTCCATAATTTTTCACAGAATAGTTTTTGTTCTCCTATTTCTAGTTGCTCATGTTTCTTTCCTGCCTAGGATGAAAATATGCATATCCTCTGTATATAGAACTAAAAATATATAGCAATGAAAACAGACCTTTTCCCACACCTTTGATTGAAGGGAATTTTATTTTGCATGTCTTAGTTCAGACATGGCCTTAAGTGTTTTATTCGTGTCCTCATCTTTTTCCTTTAATAGTGGCTGTGTCATTTCCAGAACTAAGACAAATCAGAAGCAGTGTGAGAGACTTTTGTGGAGTAGCTTATTGTTCAGGGGTAAATCTGCAATGGGTTTATTTTGTTTTATAGCAAAACATTTCTTGGTACACGTTAGGCATACATAGTGATAACACTCATCATAGGGAATTTGCACCTGCACATGATCTCCAGACCTAGAATTACTTCTGAGCATTTGTGGTTTCAGGGTTGAACCAAATGTAGGAGGGTAGCTAACCTATGTAGCAGATGGCTTCCAAATTCCAGAAGCTTATGAGTTCTGCAAGTGGTCCAGTGGAGGAGTTCCTAGCTGAGCAGTGTTCAGCTGGGAAGTGTTTCGTAGACCTGAAGATTCCTCCGTTTGGTGACTTCATCTTCCTCCAGGTCCTCGGAGTTCTTGCCCCTTAACAAGTAGTTTTGTGGGCCAGGTCCAGAAATCGTTTCTACCTTCAGCCCGCATTCTCTGGGAGTAAACTGATCATATTTCCACATTTAGATCAAGACCATTGCTGGGAGTTCTGTGTGCCCAGGAGAAAAGGGAGAAATTGGATATACCTGACTACTCTGTCTCTACAAATCAGCCTGGAATTGCCCCTTTGAATTCCCATGTCTCTTCTTTTATTCTACTAATGATACTTAATACTTTCTTCACTGATTCATTTATTAAAACCCATAACTAACATAATGGGTTTCTTGTATAAGAAACACTGCAGCATCTAAGCTCGCATGTGACTTATTTCACATAACTGTAAAATGTACTAGTAGAAAAGACTGAAAAATGTTAAGTCAGCAAAAAGAAAAACTAGAAATGTCCATTTTTCTACTTTCTGTCGGGAAATCTTAAGATATGTACATTACCAACCTTATTTCTTTTTACTGTGTATACAAGTGTGTGCGTCAGTGAGTATGTATATTAAAGTATACGTAACACTTGACAGTAATGGGATCATACTCAGCGTACAAACTTTGAAAAGTTGATTCATTCATATGCTTTCTCAAACATCTTTTTTTAACAATTTCATTTTTTGCACCAGAGTTAACAAATCCGTAGATTGAAAACACACAAGACACTTTGTGTGTAAAGTAAAATAACAAGGAAAATAATTTAGAATTGAGAGTAGCTGTGGTCGTTATGATTCTGAAACAGTACAGGGTGTGATGGCGCAATGCTCAAGCTTGGATTCAAATTCAGAATCAACGCTAATCACAAACATGTAGGTTACTTTGTAAGTGAAGTAGTTATATTTGGGTTATAGGTCAAGTTCTTCTTTGTGAAATAAATGCACCAACACTGCTCACATATGTTAACTGTACCACTTCCTGCCTGTAGTGCTTGTGGTCCAGGTTTCTTTATTTGTGAAGTTGGCATCATACAGACTAGCATCTATTTCATAGAGTTCTTGGAAATATTCGATGAGACAATCCATATGAAGTGCCTGGTACATAGTTCAATAGCTGTTAGGTGTCGTGACATAGAAGTGAATGTAAAAACAATCCATAGCAATCTACCCTTACAAATATGCACTGAGTGAGTAATTCTCAACCAGGAGTGACATTCCCCATGCCATGTCCAAGAGAATAATTGGCAGTATTTGGAAACCTGTTTAATTGTCCCGTCTGGTAGTGATGGATCCAGTAGAGAGGTGCCAGGGAGGCCGCTGAACACCCCACCGTGCTCAGGACAGGCTCCACGCGGAGAGCTGCCCTGCCTCAAATGCCAGTAGTGCACCAGCTGCTTTAAAAGTTTGTGTATGGCCGGGCGTGGTGGCTCACGCCTGTCATCCCGGCACTCGGGAGGCAGAGACAGGAGGATTGCTGAGTTCGTGGCGGCTTGCCTGGGCTACATAGTGAGCTCAGGCCAGCATGAACTGCAAAGCGAGACCCTGTCTCAAAAAAAAAAAGTTTGTGTATGTTGACTGTCATAGAGGAAGCCATTGAAGTCATACAACCCAAATATAACCTCTCTGGTCATCATTCTATAGTCCGGAAATGGGATTAATAATATCCAACTCACTTTGTTTTTTGAGGAGATTAAATGAAAAAATAGTATTTAACCGTAGACTGATATACTGTGTAAGTACAGGTTCTAAAGCTATTTTCTTTTACCTTTTACATTTTTTCTTATTTTTATTCTTTCATTATTTCCTCAAGAAAGAAAAATTTCAGATATTTTTCCAGTTGTCACTATTCTCCCTGAAATTTTAGTGATAAACTAAGATTTTTTTTTTTATCCTTTTGGCCATCTTGGAGAAATATCAACACCACTGGAAGTGGAAGTTATAAATTAAATAGGAATGAGCTCTGAAAATAAAGTGTTTTTATGTTGTTTAAATTACTTACTAAATTAAAAGTAGCTTTATATCTCCTATTCTGCTTAGGGATCATATTGACACTACAGTAGAAAACTTAAAAATAGAAAATGTTTATACAAATGATCCAAGATTTAGTGAAGTCTGAAAACACAAAAATAAAATATGACAGAGGTTAAGTGCCAGGTGTGGTGGCTCACTCCTTTGAACCCAGCACTCGGAAGGCAGAGGCAGGAGGATTGCTGAGGTCAAGGCTTGCCTGGGCTACATAGTGAGCTCAGGGCCAGCCTGAACTACAAAGCAAGACCCTGTCTAAAAAAAAAAAAAAAAAAAAAGAGGAAACAAGAAAAGTTTGAGGGTCAATAAAATGGAAGGGTAATTGTGCTGGATAAAGTCACTCCAGGAAATCATATGAACTTTCTTTCTCTGTGGGTCAAAGTTACTGTAACAGCTAAGTGCCTCTTTGGTGCTTTGTTTTAAAAGGAAAGATGAAACACAACTAAACCTGGAAAGTGAAATGCAGAGCCTGTAGGTCACCCACCTGGCAGCCCAGCGACTGGTCTAGAACCTGTCAGTATCTTCCCGTTGCCTGGCCTGGTTATGTCTGTTCCCTTTGCGCCTCACTCCTATGCCTCTGAGCTGGGAGTTGGGTTGGGGGCCTGGGGATTGATCCAGGGCCTCAAGCATGCTCCGTAAGCACTGTACCCCTGAGCTGTGTCCCAGCCTAGAATATCTGTAAATCCTCAGAAGCAGACTCTTGTCTCTGCACCCTTATTTGGTTCCATAGTTTTTACAAAGATACTCTTCACCTGCCATTTCAGCCTCCTAAACTCCCAGTAGTTCTTGTGGGTCTCGCTTTCTTAATTTTTTCATAATCCACTCTTCCTTTTGAACTGCCCCCTTGGTACTTTATTTTCTACTCCGTATCTTTACTTTGAGCGCTTACTTCCCCACACTGACAATGAACAGGGGTGAGCTTCACTTTATAGGTGAGGCTTAGAGAGGTACATGACTGCTCTCCCCAAGGGCACAGGCTGGCATGACCAGAATCCAAGTCTTCTGACTCCAAATCTGATCCGTTCATTATTCCTATGGCCTGGTCCTATCAGAAAATGAGACTAAGGTGTTAGCAATCTGTCCTTCCTCCCTCCCTGTTTCCTGCTGTCCTTCCCTCCTTTCCTCCCTTCCCTCATTCTTCCCTCCCTCTCTTCCTGCCTTTCATTCTGTTTAGCCTTTTTTCTTTTTTGAAGCAAGATCTCATGCCATCTAAACTGGCTTCAAGATCACAGTCCTTTTGCTTTGGCCTCCTAGAAGCTGGGTTTACAAGTGTGCATTGCTACATCTGGCTCAGTGTGCATTTTTTTCTACTGATAAATGTATACATTGGTATGTTTCATTGTACAAGTAGATGAATGATGATAAGTAGGAGGACTACATTTATCTTGGTTATAAATTTTATATTGTTTCCTACTCATTCATTAACATCTGAGTAAGTTGAAATAAAACTTTGACTCTTTGCCATTGTTTGCAAATGGTTTGTTATTACCCCAGGTGAGAGTTAAGACTGACTCCACAGTATCACTGTCACACATGCTGGTTCTATAGTCTATGATTGTGTAGGTGTGTGATATAACTGGCCATATATAGACGTCTAACGTATTGTGCTAGATTGTACATTCTCAGAAAGTAGGACTTGTTGCACTAATTTTTGTATCTGTAAGTCTGTTTTGGCTCTGGAATATGGTTGGTGCTTCACATGTGTTTATTGGAATGAAGGAGCTATTTTTTTATCGTGCATATGGGCTGCCTGCCGAGTTCATATCAATTCTCCTTCCTCTGCCATCTCAGAAATGGAACTGGCTGACGCTTCCATGCACTCGCATCTCTGCTCACCTCAGTCATAGTTAACTGACATGGGTGGCACACCTGGTCATAGCTGGGCTAAGTTCCCATCTTTAAGACTAAGAGAGCAAGCTCCAGGCTTTGTGGGTAGGCCCAGATCCTGTAGAGAAGTGGACTGTTACAGAGCCACCAGTGATTTAGAGTGAAGAAAGCTCAGTCTTCTACCAGACTGAAACCACTGTGCAGAGAAGAGTACACAGAATGCACAGAATGAATCCTGGGGAGCTCCAACCCATTCCTCAGTCTTGGTTGGATTTCTTGTTTGACTCCATTAGATAATTTCACATTATTAACTAAATTCTATTTAAAGTATTTAAAGTCATGTACTGTACCTAAAAATTCCTTTTCCACTATATAGAATTTTCAGATTTCTCGTTTTAATTAAGAAAGTTATACTCAGTAGAAAAAATATATAAGGGAGAAAGATCAAATATATTTTAAATTTACAAAAGGGTTTAAAATGTAGCTACATGGTAGAATGCCTGCCTAGCAGGTGCAAGACTTTGTGCTCTATTCAAAGTCACTCATATATACATTCATAGAATCATGGTACTAAAACTGGACTTGGGGAGATTGGCTGAATAACCTTGAAGGACTCTGTACATGCTTTCTTTCAAAGCAGTAGGCAATTTTTCCTTTAAGATGTAGTGGAAGCATGAAGGAGAAATCAATAAGTCCCTCAAAGCTATAGACAATAGCTGACAATACAACAAAGTACTGAATAGTTACAAAAGGATATACGTGAGAAAACAGTCATTCCGCAGCACTTTGCAGAGGTCAGCCCTCCTGTCAAAGCCCGGCCATCTTTCCACCTGTGCTCTCTCCGCCTGGGTCCATCTATACTCATGTAAGTGGCCATTAATTGTTATTAATGACAGTGGCAATGACCTTCTCTAAGTAGACTACTAGAAGCACCTCCTGCCACCAGTCATTGTCCCCGCTGTGGCCAGAGTGATTTTCTACAATTTCTGATCAATCCTGTCATCTCTTCCAGGTAAATTGTTAACGGTTTCCTTCACTTTTCCCCATAGATTCTGTCAAGCGTAGCTCCTGTCCGTCTGTCCAGGTTGTCTTATGCCCACTTTCTCTGTCTCTATCAGGCTTCTTTTGGAGTGCTTGACATGCTAAACTCCCTCTGTACTGGGGCTTTATGCTTATGTCTTCCCTTCCTGTAATATCCTTGTCTATTTTGGATATCCAGCTTCCTGTGGACTCTCTAACTAGATGGATTTCTCCTAATATGGTACTGCATACACAGCCTTCCTACCGTTTGTCTTTGTTAAGAGAAGAGAGGTTTACTTTGGCTCATGGTTTTAGGCCATGAGCAGCAGGCTGTCAGGCAAAATTGGCATGGCGGAGTGGCGTGGCAGATGGAAATCTGCTCACATCATGGGGGGAGGGGAAGGGGAGGGAGACAGACAGAGAGAGGGCCAGGGACAAGAATATAGCCTTCAAGGTCACATCCTCAGTGACCTTTCACTCCCAACCAGGCCCTATCTTTGAATATAAGACACACACACATACACACTCATTCCATGAATCGAACTTGCCAGGCAGGTGCAGCACCCCTGAGCTACATCCCCTTTTGAGGAATATTTTAGATCCTCACTATATCAATGATTTTATTTTCCCCCTTTCTTTATGTGCCTGTCTGCCGATAGTATTAGACTGTAAGAAACTTCACAAAGGCAGGAAATCTCTGCTTTATTGTTTTGATCATAGCATCTAATGGTATTTCCAAGAAAGGATTAACAACTGTTAAGTGAATAAATATGTAGAGATGTAAAAGAAGTAAAAAATAAGCAAAAAATCCCAAAATATTAACTGCAACTTATTCTCATTTCAAAGCTTGAGTGTAAAACTCAACTGTTTATAGGTCATAATTTGTCCTAGATACCAAACTATTCATGATCAATGTCATTAATAACCCTAAAATCCGCTTTCTGCAAAGGAGTGTAGGTTTATCCATAAGTGACATGTAGTTAACACTAATATTACTCTGGACCGTCCCAGAGAGCCCCGTAAAACTCGCCGTACCTCTAAAGTAGCAACTGTGACTCCTGTGATCTACCGAGCTCCCCAGCCTTGAGAGGATACAAGGGATATGGAGAGAAAGAGGCCTTTCACTGAGAGCAACTCCCAAAGCTCCATGGGAGAAAGCTGCGCTCCAAAGCATCTTGAAAGTCTTCATTTGGTAGTTGGCATGTGCAGGGCAGGGGAACTGAGGGACATCTCGGGGACATTCAGAGAGTAAGTCGCCCAGAAGCCAGGTAATTCTGCCAGACAGAACGGGTCCCCCTTCCTTTCCAGTGTGTCCCTTTGAAAGTATATGTATTTCAATGGAAGGTACAACCTACCCTGTTGGAGGAAGCCCTTTCTTTCACCCAGACGACAGAAGTAGTCAGTTCGAGCAAGAATGTTTCTGTAAATATCTAGCGACGAGAGGAAGAACATGAAAGGAGATTCCAGAGGTCCACACTGGGTTCAGAAGCCACACGAGTGCAGGAAGTAGAGGTGATGGCACACTCCCACCCCTGGAGAGAAGGCGGGTGTCCTTGGCGAGTGAAAAGGACGCAAGAGAAAAGGCAAACACTGGCTGCCTGCCTGAGAATGTAGGATGCGGTGGCCTGCTTTCCAAACCAGACTTTATGACAAAGAGCCTAGCTCAGTAGAAGGGCCAGGAATGTCAAATACGCCTGTCTAGAGAATACTAGTTTTATTCTAAAAAGAAGAGTCAGGCTACCATGTGAAGACAAATCTAAAATGCAGAAAACGTCAGATTAAATAAGCTATTACCTTGCCCTGAGTTATCTTTTGAAAGGAGCTAGTACACAGGACTTTGAGAAAAAAAATCCTTAAAATTCCAGCAAAGAAGATTGCCTGAAATTAAATCTAGCGTTCTTTTCAAATAGTTTTACAATACCATCCATGCAGTGGGAAATACAGAATTCTGATGAGAACATATTTTTCAAGTATTCATCTCCACCTTTCCTTTCGCTCAGGAGGTGGCCTCTTATTTGCAGCTGTTGGATGTAACCAGTGAGCCGAATACTTGAAACCAATTTGCGGGTTTGAGAAGAGGTTATTGATTCTCACAGCATGTATATACTTAGAAAATTTCATTGTTTAATTCTACATGTGAATGAATCTTGCTTCACACTACTTTAAGTCAGCAGACTAGGTAAAGACTCCCATCTGCAGATGAGTTGAAACGCATTTAACAGGCCTGAATGTTATCTTGAGTTAAAAACAAAAACAACTTGTGCATGTTTCTCAGAAAATATGGGAGTAGGTAAAGGATCATTCTTTGGTAAGCTTGTGCATTATTTTGAAGGAAAATGTTGGCAGAGAAATTTTTGTGCCTTGTATACAGAATAAAAAAGACAGGGGTGGTAACCGATAAAAGAAAATCAAATTAAATAAATAAAATATTCCCGGATATTATTTAAAATTATCACTCCTTGACCTGCTAGGGGTTTAATATTTTCAGAATTCCAAGCCTAATCCATGTATACATTATATATTAACATGATGGCTTTATAACCTAAATTTTTTTTGCTTGAAGTACTATTACACTTCCTCATCACTAGTAGAAAAAAGGAGGAGAAAGATTTAGGAAAACACTCCCTGAATGACCTTGTGCATTTTATTGTTGTTTTATTTCATTTTATTAATTAATAATAAAAGTTCAAATAATTAATGTTCAATCATTGGATGGGTGAAAATGAACAAAATCTTACCATATCTGAGGTTGATATATTTTTTGGATGTTGTGTAAGATGTAAAATGGCAAAGGTATGCAGATGGCTAAATGTTTTTCTTCAGGTCTTGGACATACGGGTCCCATCCCATGCTAATTATCCACGTCTCCACATGTTCCATAGAAATGTTATTATCCCACTGCTACTTTCAATCAATATGGGCAGCATTGTTATCAGGAGGAAGTGATTTATTGTTCCAAATCACCATTTATAAGATAATCATTATGAGCGAGTTTGCTGATAAGTCCATAATTCATAAGAGACTGCTTTAACTTTTGACAAGGAGAGTTTCTTTCTGATTCATGGGAAGAGACATGTGCAACCTTTATTTTTATGAGCTTACTGTGGAAAGTAGGCCCTATGGGTATTTACTGATGTAAACTGAGTATCTTTCTAATAGTTATTTTTTGGAAAAGAAACTCCTTTGTATCTCCTTGGGGAAGAAATTAGTGCAAAAAAAATCAAGATAGTATTTTCCTCAAACATTTGCATCAGTTGCTTTAATTTTTTTTTAAACCAAGTTATTTCTTTCAGGTGCCATGGTTATAGAAAAGACTTCAAACGGGCCGGAGGGGGTAACCGAAACCAAAGAAATGGCTACAGCGTCTAGCTGAGGGCGTGGCCCAGGAAATGAGAAGACGACACAGGAAGCCCAGCCCGGATACAGGAAATGGTGAACTCTTCACTGTGAGTGTGACCTGGGAAGCTGGTCAAGCACACGGCCCTGCTTTTTTATCTCACGTGATAGGTTTTCAGTGACTGTATACCAGGCGCACTGGCCATGTAACTCATGGAAATTGTTACATTTCCAAAGTATTATGGATTTCGGTGACTTGTAGCTTAGAGATCCTTCTGCTGAATTTCTTGAGGAAACCACCAGACACCAGCGAGGAGATGGTGATCAGCTTCAGATTTGAGCGTTAGTTTGGGGTTTCACCTACAGCCCAGCCAAGGACAGGTCACTTAAAATTACAGTTCTAGCCGGGCATGGTGGCTCAAACCTGTAATCCCAGCACTCAGGAGACAGAGACAGGAGGATTGCTGAGTTCCAGGCTTGCCTGGGGTACATAGTGAGCTCAGGGCCAGCCTGAACTACAAAGCGAGACCCTGTCTCAAAAAAAATAAAATAAAATAAAAAATAAATTGCAGTTCTAGGGGAGGAGAAAGAGGCAGTCATGGGTACAAGGGAAGGTCCTGAGTAGACCTTCCCTCCTCGCTCAAGGGATTGCCTGATTTAAGGGCTGGGGAGTGCCCTGTGGCAGAATAATATTTTAAATGCATTAATTCATTTTTTTTTCCTTTTGGGATATAGCTCTGGCCTTTGCACCATCCCTGCCCCAGCCTCATTTAGGTATCATTTACTACATCAGGAAAAGGGGAGTTAAGACACAGACTAGGAAGAAAAGGCTTTTGATTTTTAAAGGCTAGGAGAGCTCGCCTAGGACACAGGTGCGTAAAGACCATATCATTTCTCTAGTGTGAGAAACTCAAAGTGTAAATGAGGCCCAAAATGTATAATAGGTATCATGAGATAGGTAGAAAATGTTCACAGGGGAAGGGAACTGGGTGGGGGAGCAAGAGAAGCAAAGAAGGGAAAGAAAAAATTTGAAAGGAAAAAATTGGAAGCCAAGTTTATGGAAAAATGGAAGCCTAAGAAGGGAGTAGGGGTTGAAGGGAAGGTAACAGGGGAGTGGGAAACAATACAGGCCTAAATTCTCAATGAGGAATGTGATCATAATGTATTCCTAAAGAGTTCCAATCAACTCAATTTCCTTTTTACAAAAAGAAACTATAAACTGAGTTGGAGCCAGGCTCCTCGCCCACGTAGGGCCTAGGGAATCTGAGTGCGAGCTGCGAGGAGAGGGCTGGATGCGGGGAAGGTACAGAGCCAGTAGGTGCTGCAGGGGAGGTAAGGATGAGGGCCCAGGGGCCCAGGGGTGGAGAAGCGGGGAGCTCTGGGACACTGGCGACCCTCCTCTTCTCAGAGAAGAGCTTCTCCGGACAGGAGAGCAGTGGGAGCAGAAACACAAGTGCCCCCAAAGGCGGCAGAACCATAGAAGAGGAGTAGCTGAGGGCGTGGAGAGCTCAGGCAGTGGTCGGCACAGCTTCAAGGAGCTGAGAACACGCAGGCTCGGCAGGCAGGCATTGCAGGGAGTCTTCTCATCTCTAAAGGAATCATCACCGTCCTGGTGCGTGTGTGGCCTAAGACTGATGTAATAAAGTCTCTTGTGCAATGGCTAAAAGTAGGCCACACCCACAGGAGTGCTGGGCCAGGGAACAGCTCAACAGCAAGGACCTACCAGCAGCCAAGGCCATCTCAGTCCAGGCTGCTGTAAAAACAGAGACACACAGAGTACAAAATACGCCTGTCTCCATTACCCTGGTAGAATGTGAGTCCCCAGGGTGCCAGGGAAAAGGGTGAGATGCAGTGGTTGAGTGAAATCATGGCTGTAGCAGGGAAGACAGGCCCCAGACAGATGAATCATCATGGGACAATAAAGTTGTGTTTCTTATACAATTTATCTGACAGATTGAAATGTGAACTCAAAAGTGAAATCAATCAGTCAATAAAATGAGAAAATCCGTGGATGTAGCTCAGTGGCACCACACCTGTCTTACAAGTGCTCCATCCTGAGTTCAATGCCTAGGACTAGAAAAAAACTTTTTAAAAATATTAGATATATGTGACAACACTATTCAGCTCATCCTTATTGGGATCTAGGAGCATCATTTGTGTCCTGACCCAGATCTGAACAGTGGCTGGGTCATGAGCGACCTCGTGGGATCGTGGGTGGAGCTCATCCAACTCTGCTTATGGAGTGCTGGCTTTCGGGTGGGCCCCGCCCTAGAAGCACTCAGCATTTTATTTATTCCTTGAAACAATAGCTGTTAGACTGAGTATGATTCCCATCCTACTGCTAATACATTGAAGACCAGAAGAGGGAAATTGGCAAGTGCTAGGAATTCTTCAGTATCTCCTTTGTGAACATTGGTCCCACAGTTCTTGTAGATGTCCTTCCTTCCTTTTTCTCCCCAAAACATTTCCCTTTATCTTGTGCATTCTTTGCACTCTCTAAACTTTACACCTTTGCTTAAATGGCTGCTACTTTGTATTCTGCTCTCCTTCCTTTTTCTTTTTTTACATCGTGCCCATTTTCTAGAGCACAATGCAAATTTCACGTCTCTCAGACACATTTCCAACTCTGTTATTATTATTTACCCACCTTCCTGTTGCTTCAGTCCTTCACACTTCATTTTAACTCTATCAAAATCAGCTTTGTATCACAGATGTTGCATTCAGTTGGTGTCAGCTGCTGGGTCATGACCCGGCAAAATGTTCCATCTTCTGTGGCCAGAGTATCTATCGTGAATTTATCATCTTAGACGGCAGCTATTTTGTACTGGGACATAGAAAGCCTTGATACATATTTGTCAAATAAAAGTGAACTTAAAATTCTAAAACATACAGTTAGTGAAGCATGAGACAGAAACCTGGATACATGTTTAACTGAATAGTCTGTGCTTCCTTCACCGCTTTTCTTCTTTTTCTCCAGTTTATTCAAATTTATTTTAAATATGTAAAACAATTTAAAGAACTATTCAGTGAAAACCTAGTTAGAGACTACTCAGCTTTTATAATATATACTTTGCAGTATTAGTGTTATCTATCCACCTATCTATCCAACCAGCCCACCTCACAGTCTTGTAAATACTGCCAGTCTTTGGGAAGCTTTTGAAGTCAGATCTGGGATTCACTGCTGCAGTTAGCCCTTACTTGTTGTGTGACCTTGGTGGTGTTGCTTAATTTACATCTTTACCTCCCTGTCTAAAATGAGAGCGGCCAATGACACCTACCGTTTGGAGTGTGGTGAAGCTAAATGAGAATATGCATATAAAAGGCCTGGGGCATGGTAGGTATGTGTTCACCACCAGGTAGCAAGAAGAAAAGGATGGCATAAATCATTGCTATCAGCAGTGATGTGTACTTTTGGTATTCTTGTTTTCGGTCTGTGTTTTAGGCTCACAAGAAAAAGATGCTGACAGAAGATTATCAATCTTGGACCACTTGGTTATGAACTAGAGGTGGCTGGATCCCTGAGATGGGTGGGAAGTGATCAGGGCTTTGTGTGGAAACTGTATTCAGAATCTTCCGGCATAATTAAAAAGGTACAGAGACAACCATAGGATCACCAGTGATCTACTTTCACCTAGATAAGACAGGGGTCTTATGCTTATGTAAAATTCAGAAGCAACTTTGCTAAAAATGGAAATGATTATGGGGGAATCCTGTTGCTCTCTGGAGCTATAAGTACCAGCTTCAGAACCATGCAAGGGCTTGTATATTTTTTGAATACAAGCCCTTATCATTAGGGGAGTTGAGGAAGCCTCTATGCCAGGGCTGTAGAGTGTTCCCATTCATGGAATCTTAATTTGTGATCTCTTACTTATGCTTGAGATATCCTTCCCCCTGAAATGGCCCTTCAAGGTTATTCCAGGTGAATGCAGAAAGAAGCCACCTTCTCTGTGGCTGCAAACTCAGCAGCCTTTGGGACATGAGAAATCTCTTCCCTGTTTTCTGTCTGCATCTCACCATGCCCACTCCTCACAGTGTTGTCCGTACCACTAAGTGTATCATGTTGTTGAGTACAGAATGTAATGAGTACAGTGGTTTGAATAAAATTGTGGCCTATACCTATGAACAGTTTTATGAAGCTCACTTAGAACTGGGCCTCTTAACTTCAAATTTGTGCTAGTATCTGCCAATAGAATTGTCTTTATATGAACTGGAAAATGTTCCATGTCCCTTTCTTTATGGTACTTTGCAATTTAGATGGCATATCTCATTGATCTGGGGAACTCTTTGAAAAATAGAAGTGCACGTGACCCACCCTCATCTTTTAATCTAAGAGTCACTGTCAGTAGGTCTTGGGATAACCCACTGGAGTGTACATTCTTTACATCTCTGCAAATTATCTTACTCCCCAGCCAAAGTAAAGAACTATCTCTTGGCTATAAAGCTCTTTAGTTCCTTTTCGGAAGCATGTCATTTTTTAAAATGTACTATCATGGATTTTTCTTGAAATAACGGTTTCCAGCATCCAAACACTTATAAAGTTGATCAGTCAAACATAATACTGGCTAGAATAAGACACCCTAGGCAAAGTCTGTCACTGAAACCATTCATAGGCTTTATCTATTGCTTTGAATTTAGTAAAAACAAATATTTTGTCTATTAATTTTATTTTTAATTGATTTTATTGGTACATTTTATATATACATTATGGTCATATTCAAGGTTGAGGAATTAATATATGCCTTTTTTTGGTGGTAGCGGACATTGAACTCCGGCCCGGTGCCTGCAAGGTAGACACGGTACCTCTGAGCGAAGCATGTCTTTGAAGCTACAAAATCTTGATTGGCCTTCTCAGTTTTGCTTTGTGTTCTCTCGGTTGATAGCTATAAAATGGAAGGCTGAAATGAAAAGATGGGGAATCTTTCCAAAATATATAGTAGGTTGGCCATAAAATAAAACAAGGGCAACCCCATGGTGGCTCAGAGGAGACATTTTCATTACTAATTGGTAAGTACACTGGTCAGCTTTCCCATCACTAAGACACAATACTGGCAACCAAAATTTCAGGAAGTAGAGGTTTAATTTGGCTCATGGTTTTAGGGGATTCAGTCTGTGGTCAGCAGACTCTAAGAGAGAAACATCGTGGTGGAGGGCTGTGGCAGAACAAGGCTAGTGAGTTCACGGCCACAGGGGAACAGAGCAGGAGAACAGTGCCAGAAAAAGAGGCATGAGGGACCAGATAAAACACCAGGTGCACAGCTCCGTGACTTATCCAGACTACTCAGATGTGTGCTCTCCTAATCCTCTAGGCAGTTCTCAGGCCAATCAAGTTGACAATCCAGCTTAATCACCACAGTAAGCAGACATACAACTGTAGAAGTAACCCAATAAATCACAGACTTATGTGTGTCTAACTTCCATAAAACCTAACCTCAGAGCCATGAAAAGGGAGAGAAAAAACACCATATATTTAAATAAAATAACGTGAAAGAAACAATGGCTGGGTTTCTTTAAGAAATAATGATTCCTGGGCCGGAGGGTTAGCTCAGTGGTTCCGGCGCCTGCCTCGCAAGCACAAGGTCCTGAGTTCGATCCCCGATAACCACATAGAATGCTGGGCGTGGAGACACGCCCACCAACCATCAACACCACATACCACAGTGCCGGACGTGGTGGCTCACGCCTGTCATCCCAGCACTCGGGAGGCAGAGACAGGAGGATTGCTGAGTTCGCGGCGGCTTGCCTGGGCACCATAGTGAGCTCGGGGCCAGCCTGAACTACAAAGCGAGACCCTGTCTCAAAAAGCAGAAAAAGAAATAATGATTCCTGTTTTATTGGAAATGTGTGAAGAACTAAGTAAGGGAGTAAACAAGTACTGACGGCTGCAGCCCGGCAGGGTTTCAGAAAGTCTTTTATAAGGTCCATTCTGGTGACAACCGGAGTAATTACAAAAAAGAATCACCACTGCATTGGAATTAGGAAGGGAAGAAAGCATTGGGATATGTAGGTGCCCAACTTTTCCCTTCCCTGAGTATAATAATACCGTGCATGGTCAGAGTACTCAAAACTGCATTGAAAGTAATACCGTAAGGGAGAACTCATGCGTCGGAGGGAGAGCAGCACCCTCGCCATCCCCAAAACACGCCACATGCACAGGGAAATAGCAGCCGCGGTGTCCTGGGCACGGATCACACTGCTGCCTCACACTCAGCTTGGGTGGTTGCCACCCTCTGTCTTTCCTGCAGCTGATGCCAGGAGCCACAGTGTCCCTAGGAGCATGTGTGCTGGTGGCTGCTTTGCATCGGTCCTCACTGATGCAAAGGTGCCAGGATTCAGTCCATTGTCCGGTCCAGAAATGAGTCATCCGATATGCTGATTTATTCCTTCCGACTTTGGCTGTCAAAAAATCCAATCATGCTCGCCTGTTTCCATAGTGAAAATGACTGCTTTAAAATACTGCACAGAACATTTTTGTGGCTCTTTGCTCTTTTCCCATTTTAACCTCCCGTCATCTTACAGAAGTCTTTGAATGTTTCAAGTGCAATGGTAGTGTCTCCAAACCCTGTATTTCTGGGTTTTGCCTGGAAATGTCTTGGGAGGCCTCCCCAAAAGCCTTTGGAAATGAGCTGTCTAATATAGACTGCCTTTTGTCAGTGCTTCTAGATCCTACACTTAAATAAATACTTAAGCATATAATAAATGATAAAATAAGAGAAAAATAGATTTAAAACTGAGTTGTTTTATGGGACTATTCATAGATTCACTTTTTATTTTTATTTTTTTTCACCTCCACAGGGTCTTGGAAATGTCTGGCAGGTGGAATAGGAATGTGCTCAATGAAGATATTTTTTCAGTTTTTATATTTTATTATGCATACTTCTAATACATAATGGTCACACTCCTTATGAGGAGTTGGTACAAGTACATGACACATTCTCATTTTCTTTTGCTAACAACTTTCCCTACCATTTCATCTTTTAATTCCTTTGCTGTACGAGAAAGACTGAGTTCCCAACCTCCTATGTCTATCACTGAATGTTTTTTGATATGATTTTTTTAATTGAAAAACACAGAGAGTATTGCGCATGCCTCCTGCTAGTTTAAAAAAAAAAATAGCCTCTTTCTTTACACCTGTCAAGGACATCTGCTTTGGGTAGTCCCCTACACAGCTTAGGTCCACACCAGAGTATGAATTGACTATTTGCTAATCATGAAAATATTATGGCTGAAATGCAGACATGATGGAGGCTGAAAGTGTGAACCAAATGCTAAAAGTGCCAGTTCTTTAGTGTAAGCAATTAATTAGGCATCATCTTTAAGGCTGGTGATAGGTTCCATGGTATTAATCAAATCAAATATCACCAGCTGCTGAGAGAACAGGCTCATTCAAGAAGCATCTCTTACCCTGAACGGGAGAGGGATGTGGCACTGAAGTGGATTTTCTGAGGCTCTAGAAGCAAAGGATACGAGTTACGGGAAAATGTTAGAGGCATCTCTGTGACAGATCAGACAAAGGCTGTGTTGAGCGAAGTTGTGGGAATAGCCTAGAGGTGGAAGCCAGACAGATCTCGGCTCAGTCCCTGAATCTCGTTTTGTGAACCTTGGAAAACCTTGTGATCTTGTGAGCATTTAGTGTCTTCCGCTTTAACATGGGGGTGGCACGTCCTACTGGGTAAGGTTCTGTAAGGATGAGACTCTGCATGGGCAGATCAGGTTCAGGAAGGATTGTACATGGCAGTCGCGATGGCGGCAGCAGTGGCGGTGGATGAATGGCTGTGTTCCAGTCTTCACCATGCTGCTGACTTAGCCTTCTTTGATCTTGGTAACTTTCATCTTCCCGAGCTTGCTCTTCACTATCTCTTAAAAAGGCCAGAGTGGGCTACATGTTGTTCCAGGGCTAACAGCCTGTCATTCTGTGCCAGGCATACAATTAACAGGTTTGCGATAAGTGCAGTGAGTCATGGTAGAAATCCACTGACCTAAGGGAAGATGGGTGTAGTTGCCAAGGGCAGTGTCCCCCAGGGAGTTCATTTCCTCCTCCCCAAGCCTCTTCTCCACGGCAGGCTGAGGCCACCTGCGGTGAACCGTCCCCTCTTGTCCTCGCCACCATAGCTGCCTGGCTGTCTCATGGTGAGGTCCCAACGTGAGCACATTTGTTCAGGCCAAAGAGACATGCAGCAATACCAGAAGGGCAGCGTGAAGGAAAAAGTAATTCTCAGAAGGCGGCAGGTCCCATCTTAAATTATTTAGATACAAAATAACATTTCTTTTTGTTGGGTTTTTTAAATTGAAAATTAACGTGTGATTGATACACAGAGCAGTGAACCCACAGTAGTGTAATGGCTGCCACCATGAACACTTTCTGTATATGTCTGCTCAGTCATTCGAATATGAAATGAAAATGAGGTCACACCCTCTCCCTATTTTACTGCATGATTTTCAGGGTACCCCCCCAACTTTCAATTGCTGTAGCTTAACTCTGTTGATTTCCACTCATGTTAATGCCTCAGTGATTTAGCAGAATGAGAAGCTAACTCCACAGGTCTGCCACACATATTAGGGAGCAGGCAGGTATATATATATATTTTTTTTTTAAGGTTTATATTTTTAACTTTTAAAAAATCATCTGTCCTTTATAATATGTGAAAATATGTCTGGAGTTGAGACTCCTGTGTGGGATGGTGACCCTTGCGATTAAATCTCTTTCTAGCTCACTGCTCTTCGGCCCTTCCATGCAGTACCCTCCTTCTGGCCCACAAGCTGATGTGAAATGTTCATATATTCACATCCTAGGCAGGAATAATAGGGGAAAAGGAAATGGTTTTCTCCTATTAAGGATTTGCTTCTTATTTAAAAAATAAAAGAGGTGTCTTCCTTCTCACTTGTTCAAACCAAAGCAAGTTGAGAAATTTTTAGAATTCAGCATTTCATCCTCTTTAGTAAAGGAGGTCAAGGCAAGGGTATTGTGAATTATTTGGGGACAAACAGTCCATAGAGTTTGACGTAGCCCTTTCCCTAGTAAAATGTGTGGCTTGTACACAAACATATTCATACCCATACCCTACTTGCTAGGCAATTTTAGGAGTGTTTTTGGTCAAACTTGTTGGGTGCTGGGGTGAACCCACTTCACGGTGCCAAATTGAAACTACCACTTGAATGGATGTTCTGTTCAGCCCACAGCAAGAAGCAGGAGATTAGTAGAAGGAGAAGGAGAGAGGAGAGAGAGGAGAAAGTAAAAAGATATGAACAAGAGTAGCAGATAGAGAAAGCAGAGTGGCCATGAAGGTTACACATAGCAAATATTATAATCACAGCAAGAAATACAGTGTCAGAGAGAATACAGCAGCACTACACTGGGGAAAAGAGGATGAACCAAGACAAGGTATCTGAAGCTTAAGGAAGCATTATCCCCTGGGAAGACCGGATGCAAGCTTTCTAAGGGGATGTGAGGCTGGAGATAGGGTGAAATAAGGCAGCGTTAGCGAAAAACTACCTGTCTTTAACCCAGAGTAAACCTAAAGTAAAAACTTGTAAATGTTGAATAAAGAAGAACACGGCAAATTTGAAACTTGGGTTTCAGAGGCAGACCACCTAACTTAGGTTCCTAGCTCTCTCACCCCTTAGTTGTGTAGTTTGGAGTCAAGTCACTTCACTTCATTTATCTGCCTCCATTTGTTCATGAATATAATGGAGATAACTACTTTATAGGATCATTTTCAGGATTCAGTGAGATAATATACATATACCTCACCACAGGGAATGGCATGATACCCATTAAGAATGCTACGGAGAAGATAAATGTGTTAATCACCTTTCCATCACTGGTACAAAATAGCTGAGAGAATCAACCTAGCAAAGAATAAGGTCACTTTGGCTTATGGTTTCAGAGGTTCCCGTCCATGGTTAATTGGCTGCCTTGCCTTTGGGCCCATGGTGAGACACAATGTCAAGGCACATAGCCAGGAACCTAACTTCTTTCAGTTAGGCCTCACCTCCCAGT
>PVIC010024933.1:0-25648 GCA_004025085.1 Thryonomys swinderianus
AAAAAAAAAAAAAAAAAAAAAAAAAAAAAAAAAAAAAAAAAAAAAAAAAAAAAAAAAAAAAAAAAAAAAAAAATCAAAATCTGCCGGGCGTGGTGGCTCACGCCTGTAATCCCAGCACTCGGGAGGCAGAGGCAGGAGGATTGCTGAGTTCGAGGCTTGCCTGGACTACACAGTGAGCTCAGAGCCAGCCTGAACTACAAAGAGAGACCCTGTCTCAAAAAGGAAAAAAAAAAAAATCAAAATCTGAGTTGAAAATCAGTTTAATAACAGTGCAGTTAAAGACCTGCCACTTATTCACGAGCTTTTAATCACTAATATACATCTTCTCCTTTAAGAAGTGTGAGTGAAGGATTTTGTGTCAGTAAAGAGGAAAATGACTTAGGACATGGGGCACTGTTATTGTGTAAGGGTTAGTACTTACCCTAAGCAAGCAGCCATTTGAGGTTCTTAGCAGGAAGTGACACAGTCAGATTATTCATGGACATGATTATTCAAATTGCTGTGAACTAGTTTATAAATATTCTGAAATATTTTATATTTCAAAAAGAGTTTATAAATATTCTTCAGCAAATCATATTTCCTTCTAAGTATATAAACTATTAGGTACTCCAATTCTCTTGCTTTCTATAGCTACAATCTACTCAGAATCCTTGCTACTCAAGGCAGTGGTCCAAAGACTCACAGCAGTAGAGCACTTCTTGGAAATGCAGAATCTCAAGCCCCAGCCATCCTGAACCAGAATCTGCACTTTTAACCAGAGCCCTGGGTGGCACTTGTCTGCAATTTCCCCCGAAGCCTTGCTGGACACAGTCATACTCCACCAATACCCCTACCCACAGAGACTCCCAGGAAAATGATGATTGCTGTTGCTGTGAATGTAATCCTTCTGTGGAGACCACAATGTATCTGGGCTGACACAGTGTCACATTCTTTTAACAGGCTCCTTGGTCGAAAAGGACTAGGCCAAAAGCACACAGATATGACTCTACCATATCAAACTAGACCAGAGTTTAAGTCTAGTGAAGATCAAAAGGTCAAACAAGGGTTACCCACTTTCCGGGCCCCCCTTCTGTCTCTCTTAAGGCAGAAGCTTTCTCTCTCAATAAAATTTTCCTACTCAAAAAAAAAAAAAAAAAGGTCAAACAAATCAGAGTCCTGTAGTACAGATGTTGTTACTACAAAAGCAGCTTAAACTGGACTGGAGATTTAGCTCAGTGGTTCCGGCACCTGCCTCATAAGTGCAAGGTCCTGAGTTTGATCCCAGTAACCACATACAATGCTGGGCGTGGTGACTCACACCCACCAGCAATCAATACCACATACCACAGTGCCTGGCATGGTGGCTCACGCCTGTCATCCCAGCATTCACTTGGGAGGCAGAGACAGGAGGATTGCTGAGTTTGAGGTTTGCCTGGGCTACATAGTGAGCTCAGGGCCAGCCTGAACTATAAAGCAAGACCCTATCTCAAAAAAAAAAAAAAAAAAAAAAGCAGCTTATGCTACCCATGCTAAGTGAGCTGAGATTACAAAGGGGGAGCACATTTCCACTGTATTTCCATATTTCTACTTCTTTTAAAGCACTCATGAAATGGCAATTTGAAACATATACATACATTCTGACATAACACGCCTTGTCTTTTCTAAAAGATCAAGAAACTATGACCACAAGGTAAGAAATTAAGTTGGTCTATTCATTTTCCATTAACTATCACTTGGTAGTGGTAGCAGAATTTCCTCCACATCTATTTCTTCGTTGTCATTGGGTAGTTTCTAACAAGGTTCAAAAAGCTCAAAATGCACTGCCAAAAGTATCTACTACAAAGGTTCTGTATCGCTCCCCGCAGTGTGCATTACGATCCTGTGGTGACCATACTGTGGCTGTGTCTGGTGGCCATGCTGTGTAGGGGTGGAAGCCAGCTGCCTGGTTCCAATGCTGCTTTGCTACCAAACAGGTGTGTGACTTGAGTTTCTCCATGTCTCAGTTTCTTCATCTGCTGAGTGAAGATGATGACTGTACTGACCACACAAATCTATGACAGGGATCAGTGGGTGAACACATTGAAAGCACTCAAAGCCAATGTCTGGAGCATGGTAACTATTATGGATTTGCTGCTTTGCTGTTGACATCTTTTAGCTGAATTCACCAGAAGCCAAGGTATTTCCCTTGGAGTCATTCTCAGGGGAACAGGCAAAGGAAAGTATGTTAGCCACACTTAATTCAAACATCACTAGCATGAAAAGTCACCTGCTGACAGTTGGGAAAGTGCCAAATATTTATTCCTTTGATGCCACCTCTAAGAAACTGGAGGCTTCTGGGGACTCAGGAAGGTAATTAACAAAAGGTCTGTCCTGAATCTTTAAAGTAAGTCTCCAAAATAATGTCTTTCATTTAAAAGTCTTCTATAAACATTTGTAGTTATGAGTTGTCTTCTCTTTGGAGTTAAAACCAACAGACTTTAGCTGAGCATGGTGGCTCATACCTGTAATCCCAGCACTCGGGAGGCAGAGACAGGAGGATTGCTGAGTTCGAGGCTTGCCTGGGCTACAGAGTAAGCTGAGGGCCAGCCTGAACTACACAGTGAGACCCTGTCTCAAAAAAAAAAAAAAACAAACAGACTTTACCTTCACATGTCAGTTGAATTGAACCTGAAGAGCATTAAAACCATCTACCATTGAAACCATTCAAATCAATTTAACTTTTTCAAGTTTTAACAGTGCACTCATTCTCTCAAAATATCACATGCTTCTGTAAAAGAGGAATTGGTATCCATGGAACAAGTTTGATTCACCAGGGAAGCTTACAGCCTGTGATACATATAAATTAAAATTTTACCATTTGTTAATTTAATTTCTCATTTCTCTGACTCTCAGGAAGGATAGCCATTTCCTTATGTGTAGTATTGATTCTCTTAAGACAAACAGGAATTCTGATAAATCTTTTGCACAGATCAAAACCAAAAGCTAAAGACATCATTCTTATTTATGAAATAGTTATAAACTTTACATTATTTGGTTGTTTACAAAGAAAAGTATACCTAACAATAAAGTAATTACTCACTGGCTTCTGTTTAAAAATATGTAAAACAAAATATATATTTACTGTCTCTGTACTCTTGTTCTCAATCAATTCAGCAATAAGTTAAATTTTATCAGTTGTAGAAAAAAATGCATTCCTTATAAAGAAAACCACCTCATAAAAGCTGATCATTATATTGCTTAATATTTCTAATTCAGAATTTTGCTAATTTTGCTTTCCTAAAACTATAGTTAAATTTTCAAATTGCTAAATGATATTCTCAAATTCCTTGAGGCTTTTTAATGAAATGAAAATAAAATTTCTGCAAAAGCATTATAAATTTATTTTATGAACAGTGTGATTTCCATCTTAATATAGTTAATAAGATTCACTGAGTATATTGTTTTTAACTTAGAGTGACAAGAATTCTACTAGGGCTTACTCACTGGTCAATCAATTGATTAGTAAATTCAGTCCCTTCATCATTATGGTATTTGAAGTAGCTAGTAAAATTCAATACAGAAAAATCACAGAACCTGATAGCCTCTGTAACAAATGATGGTTATTTGAGCAGGTTAGCTAAATACACTGCTTGTTCCTTAAGAACCACAAAGGAAGATTTACCTTGTGGCACCTTTAATGACTGTCTCTTCAAAGCAGCATTACACTATACATACCAGAAGGTGGGCATCATATATTTGATAATCAAATGTGGGACTCATGTGTAAAAAAACGTAAGTTTAATATTTATGAAAATAATTGTTCTTCCTGGACTTAGTGGTTATATTAGTATAGTCAGATTTGAGTTCGATTGATTTTCCAAGCTGTTCTACATAACTCTATCAATAGTAGATGATTTCTCTTATGGGAATATGCCTATGAGTTTTAATGCTTACATCACAGTAATTCTCTCAACCATGTCAGATACTATCCATGTCACACAGCCATCTTGCCTGAAAGCCCAGAGAGTAAAAACTATGGCCACTTATATCCCTTATATAAAATGGTGGCCCATTTGCATATATCCTGTACACATCTTTCTATACATATTAAATCATCTCTAGATTACTTATAGTACCCAATAACTATGTAAATGCTAAGCAGAGAGTTGCTACACTTATTTCTTAAAGAACAGTGGCCAGAGAGGAAGTCTGTACATGCTGAATACAGATGCGATGTTTTCCCAAATACAATATTTTCCATCTGTGATTGATTGAATCCATGGAGAAACTATCTGAACATACAGAGGGCCAACTGCATTTATCTTATACTCTACTGGCTTTCTTTTCAACATGAAGAAACAATTTTATGTAGTTTATAAGGTATATGAAGAATCAAATTAGAGCATAAATATAAGGTACCTAGCATACTGCCTACTACCTAATAATTATCAAAATGTCTTCACTTGGGCTGGAGGGTTAGCTCAGTGGTTCCGGCGCCTGCCTCCCAAGTGCAAGGACCTGAGTTCGATCCCCGGTAACCACATATAATGCTGGGCATGGAGACACGCCCACCAACAACCAACACCACATACCTCAATGCCGGACATGGTGGCTCACGCCTGTAATGCCAGCACTCGGGAGGCAGAGATGGGAGGATTGCTGAGTTCACAGCGGCTTGCCTGGGCACCATAGTGAGCTCAGGGCCAGCCTGAACTACAAAGCGAGACCCTGTCTCCAAAAAGCAAAAAAAAAAAAAAATGTCTTCACTTGAGGAAATAGTTTCCTTAGTGCCAGTGTCAAAGTAGGAGGACAAGGACGTAGCTACAACCAGAAGTGGGGACAGAGGATTCTCTGCTTCCACACAAGGAGGTCTAGGGTGCTTAGGTGACCTTTGGCACTATATGGTTTCATAATTTTTAGAGCACCAAGGGAGACGATATTCTCAGTAGAGACACCTACCCTAAGTGGATTTTAGGAAACAAATGTAAAGGTGTCTAAGAGAGAAGAATATGGAAATCTTGTCCCAAGCAGATGTGAGAAAACAAAGATTATCAGAAAAGACTGGAGCATTTGGGGCAGGTGAACCCCATTTTGTGTATCAACAGGCTGGGAGGGCCTGAGTACCTATGTCTTATTTAGTGATTAAATAGACAACAACAATAATAACAAAGTCAGAGCTTGCTAAGGGCAAATAAGGTGCAGGTCCCTAAAGTTCAGGGGAGGAAGAAATCAGGGTAAAATAGAGCACTGGAGATCTGGAACACTAACTGAGTCTTAGTAGACTGGTGGAGGCCAAGTTGTCTTGGGAAGGTCTTTAGAGTATGGAAAACTGACAAGTGAAAGCGTTGGGAAAATGTGTGCATGGGGCTTAGACAACAGTGACTAGAAATGGGATGTGAGGATGGCTGGGGTGTGCAGAGGGTTGGGAACAAAGGTTAGAAAAGCTGCGGATGGCTAAACAAAAGATCTGGATTTGGTTCCCTAAGTAATGGGGACCTACAGGGGATGATTTTGTTTCGGGAAAACCAAAGGGAAGCTACCCACTGTTAAGACTAATCTGGATTCATGTGTTGTAGAGACGAGGAGAAATGCATAAGGGTGTGGGGAAATAATTAGGAGACGCTTCTGAGGTGAAGAAGGAAAGCAATGAGTATAACACACTGGCATCACATTTTTTCCTATTATTCAAACTAACATTTACAGGGAAACAATGAAAATCTATTTAGGTGGTCTTCCATTACTCCTCAATTTTCATCCATAACCTCCACACCTTCATGGAGCTTATAAGCCACAGCTTGCTCATTTGTAAATTGCAGGGGCACTCTTTAAAATGCACTAATCTTTCTAGTGTTGCCTCTTTACTGTCTAATTTAGGCTTGTGTTTTGGAAATGTCACTGTCATTCTTCTAATTTTCTTAGGCACTGCAAACCTTGAATATTGATAAATTTCAATATAATGATGGTTGTGATAGGACAAAAATACTCTTTTCCTTCACTCAATATCCCTGAAAAACAATTATTTCAGATAGGGTGGTTGAAGCAAATCAATAGTTTGCCTGCTGCTAGCCCTATAGATTGCTGACCCAGGCAGTTGGTTCACATTCTTCTGCCAATATTCGAGGAGAAAAAACTTGCACTGAACTGGAGCAATGACTCGGTGTTCTAAGGACATTCTTGTAACTACAAATACTCACTTGAGCTCTTCAACAAGATTGTTGGTAAAAGGCCGTCATTACGCAGCAGGGTTTCCAGAAGCAGAGTCCAGTTACAAGATGGCTGGGATAAGAGCAGTTTCAATTGACCCTCGGCTTTCAATCCTCCAGCGGATGGAGTCCTTTCAAAACACAAGATAAAGATGGAGTAATGAAGTTAATTTATCTATGAAATTAATAGCCTTAAAGTACAGATGTAATGCTAACTCTGTTAAATGTCAGTTCCTCCCAGATTACCCTGAAAATGCTTTCATGCTTACTTACTTTAGGGTTGCTCAGGGAAGGAATTACATTTAATCTCAACTAGCTAAAAGCAAATTAACACTTGGTAGCCTGCCAAATTTAAAACTGATACAAAATAACCATGCCTATATTTCACAGAACTATGTCTATTTTAGATTCATGGAGAAAAAAAAAATTCACTTATGAATTTATTTCCAATGCGTTCATTTGTTCATCACCAAATGCACAATGAGTGCCTACTATGTGCTGTTAAAGCCCTTTGCGATTCATGGAAGAAAGTTTCAGTGAGTTCCAGATACTTGGTAATTTTCCACATAGAACAATGAGTGATGAAACTCAAGGAATTCAAAACTTCTGAGAAGAGTCAATTGTAATCTAATTACTTAATAGGTAATGCCTTAACATGTAATTACCAGAACTGCTACTAACAGTCATATTGCTGCCTACCTAGTTAATCATTTCATCAAGAAAAAATAATTTCAAGATAAGTTTCTTACAAAATTATCATCAGTGTGGAACAGTACAATAAAATCAGATATCCCCAAATCACCACTGTCATTTACCAATTATTGGCAGGAAATGAGAAAGCAAAGTAGGAATGGCAGATCGATAAAAACTATTAACTTTTTCCTTTTGAACATCTCAATGTTTAGATTATTGAAAAGTCACAAGATAGAAAAGTAATTTCAACAACAACAAAGGCTGGAAATTGTCCAACACTCCAGTGGTGGTCGTATGCACAGGGGTTGTGGGACTAGGGTGGCCCTGAACAGAATGATGTGACTGAGCACACGGAGGTTTGGACAGGACACTGCTTGTCTGGATGAAAGCAGAGGCTTTCTGCATGCCTCAGTGAAAACAGAGTGCCCACACACCACATTATCTTCAGAGGATTTGAGTGAATGAGTAAGGAGACATCCAACTGCCAACATGATCTAGACTTCTTTCTGGCTTTCAGAGCTTAACCCAAACCAGGTGCATCAGCATTACCCAAGAACTCGTTAAGAATCCAGATTCTTAAGCCTCATCCATGAGAAACTATGGAAATAGGTTCCAAGAGTGTTTTCATGACCCTGTGCATGCTAAGGTTTAGCATACACCAATGTGCTTTCTAGAAAACAGACAGCATAAACAGAACAATCATGGTCTTTTCTGGCCGCCTGTGCCTCTGTACCTAGGTCAGCCTTGGAAGCTACTTATAATGGACTAAAGGTTTTGGCTGCAAATTCATGTAAAAACCCAACCACATGTAATGGTATCTGGAAGTGGGCTTGGCAGGTAACTGTGATGAGAGGGAGCCCTTACAGGAAGACAGCTTGCTTCCACTTTTCTTCTAGGAAGATACAAGAAGTTGGCTGATAGCAACCTGAAAGAAGGTCCTCACCAGAACCAGACTGTGTTGGGGCCCTCATGTTGGACTGCCTGCTTTCTAGAATTGTAAGAAATAAATGTCTCTTGGTCAAGTCATTATCCTATGGTATAACTGTTACAGCAGCCTGAGCTAACACACCATTTATCCAATGAGCACTTTCCCTTAATCCTACCCAATTGTTAGCTGGACAGTGGTCTTCCTTACTCTGAATTAAAACTCTCATGGCAAGCACACATACTTCCAGTCTTTAAAACTTCATCAAAGCTTTAACTCTACATTCAGATTCATGTCTTCCGAGGACTTCCCTTAAAGCTACTACTGCTGAACAAAGCATATTTAAAGGCTACATGAATATTAGTTCATTGACTTGCCTATTCATAACTAGGTAGGCCAATCTTTTAAAAAAAAAAATCATGCTTTCCCAAAAGGCTGTTTTTTTTTTTTTTTAACACGAGGATTCAAAGATATAAAATGAAGAAGCATCTCCCACTTGGCTTAGGATTAAAAACATTTCACAACCTTGACGCACAAAATCCCACAGCCTGTGCTTGAAAGTTGTGCCAACTCAGGCTTCTCATGTGAAGGATGACATCAGAAGAATTAGGTTAACTGTTGGAGCACTTGGTGGGCAGTGTCAAAGAAACTAGTGCCATGAGTGGGCGGTGAAAAGAGGAGAGGGGACTAATTTAATGCTTAGCCTCGAGGAATTGATCCACTATTTCTCAGCATCCCAGGATTATTACTTTCCCAGATTGCTCTGGCTTTTGCAAGAGTTTCAAATATGGTATCAATAGCCAAAATGACCATCCTTGCTTCCATCCTAAATCCCAAGAGCTGTCTTCTAGAAACTCCTATAGTGTGTAGTAGGAGAAAAGCAATTGGATCGTATTTTTTATTAAAACTGACTTGGGGGCCGGAGGATTAGCTCAGTGGTTCCGGCGGCACCTGTCTAATAAGCACAAGGTCCTGAGTTGGATCCCCAGAAACCACATACAATGCTGGGCATGGAGACTCATGCCCACCAACAATCAATACCACATACCACAGTGCCAGGCAAGGTGGCTCACGCCTATAATCCCAGCACTCAGGAGGCAGAGACAGGAGGATTGCTGAGTTCGAGGCTTGTCTAGGCTACATAGTGAGCTCAGAGCCAGCCCGAACTACAAAGTGAGACCCTGTCTCAAAAAAAAAAAGAAAAAACTGACTTGGTTTTTGAGCATTTCAAATCTATATATTATGCCCAAATTAAGTGCTGGCGTAAGGATAAAACTGAAAGATAGTGTGACCAAGATACATGAGGAGAGATGTGTGAGAAAAAAATCAGAACTTGGACTCTGGAGGGTCCATGCCCTAAGGTGAAGTTTTTGCACCTGCTGCAGAGTTTAACAAAGGAGTTTCCTGACCTGGCTGCAATATGGGCCACGGACTGGAGACAGTGAGTGTTTTCACTCAGGCCGTTAGTCCCATAACAAAACAATGTGGATGTCATTTCATTCCACTGTTTCTGCATACCTGGTTATAAATAAAATCTCCCATTTACCAGATGGGAAGCTGTTCACTGAGATGTATCTTGATTCATGGATCTTTCAACTTATCACAATTTTGAAATGTACAGTAGAATGACTCAGGATGAGGAAAAATAAAATAGTATAAACATTCACTGAGCTCTGAGTAATAAGTGCATGAAGAGTCCATGTTGGACATATGGAGAAGCATATGTTCCCTCATCCTTTGAGCTGGTGGAGCTGTGAAAGTGAGATCAGCCTCAAAAAATGACAGAAAGGGAAGGTTTATATATATGTATAGGTATCAAATATGTACATGTTGATTTCCACTATGATACAAAGAAGAGAACAAAAATTTTTCAGTCCAACAGAACTCATATATTATGAATCAGAAGGCAAAATGAATTTATGGCTAGATTGCACTAGAATTATGCTCTATTAAGTGTGAAATTTCCAAAGCATGGATTAGCTTAAAGAATTCTGAAATCCAAGAAGTACTGCAGTTCAACAATTATTTGCTTGTGAAACTAACAAGCTATTTTTCTAGAATCATTCATGAAAAAGCTAGATGGAGGTGTTTACAAAAATTCATTAATTAGCTCATTTAGGCTTTCTGCAAGTTTTGGGTAAGTATTCATGTTGCAATAGCAACTTCAAAATAGTCTTGACTATCTCAGTACACCACGTCCTGACCTCCAGGTCAACTGTGAAGGCTCACATGAAGAGAAGGCCCTGCAGGCTGTCCACACTGTGACCTGGATAGCACTGCTGCCCTCAGCTCATACGACCATGGGTCCGTTCACCCTACCACATGTGTATCAAGCAGGAGCTACCGGATGAGTAGAACACAGGGGATGATACCCAGCGGTGTTGGTACAGCAATCTGCAAAACATGATATTTACACTGAGTCAACAATAAAATTGTTGGTCCCAATAGATAAATTACTGGCTCTGGGAACCGAGGGATGAAGGTAGGAGGAACCTTCTCCCAAAAGCTCCTGACGATCCACTTGAGGAATTTTATTTGTTATTCCCATCACACTACAGACTCTCTAAGAGTGGACATCTGGGTTTCCATGGTGGGCGGGTGTACATACCTCTACAAAGGGACCATTTAAGACTCTGGTAGAACTAAACTCATGATGCTATCAGGTCATTTTTGGCTGACCCCTGCTTGGAGTCTACCTGGCAAAAATGAGTGAGTGTATAGGCAGAGGTAACTAACCACAATCATCATGAGGATCCAGGGTTGCTTACATAAGATGGTCAGGGAGGTGTCTCTATAACTCAGGGGACCCATGAGGGCATGTATTGATGCCTTCAAACAGGATCATGGTTATCTGTAGAAGACTGCAATAATGACAGGGTGATAAGAGAATCATGATCACATTTCAACTTTCTGTCCTTGACAGATGTCTGATTGACTCCACTGGGCGAAGAAAACCTAAGTCAAGATGGTCAACAGGGAGGGAAGCTTGTCTAGGTGATAGAAGAATACAGTGGTGGGTATCACAGACTCAGAAATAATCACAGTAAGAAGTACACTGGCTTGGCCCACTAACTCATATGTAAGTAAACTTCTTTGTAAAAGCATTTATAGCCAGCCCTCATCTGAAAAAAATCAACATAAGAACTCAGAAAACTTAACATGTGGAAAGGGAGGATCTCATGGGAGAAGAGGGACATCAAAGCAGATATACTGCCAGTGATGCTGGTGCCCCTTGCCTGTACTCCTTTGTCCACACTGGCCCAACTGAAGCAGCAATGATGCTCAAATTTGCATTTCTCTACCTTCCTACAAGGCAGGCTGTTGGAGCCAAGGGATGAAATGCCCTTGGGGCAGCTCACCAGTGACTGATGGTCAAATTACCTCAGCCTCCCTCATCCTTTCTTTAGAATAACTCTGGAGTGATTCCTTTGTACTGGCTCTCAGAAGCCCCAGAAGATTTAAATTCTGATCACCCCTTTGATATCTGGATTAATTACTGGAATCATTCTTTATTACTTACTCACTTCCCTTCCAATATTTTCTCCACCTAAAAAGTAATCTACCTTCACTTCAATCTCTGTCTCAGGGTCTGTTTTCAGAAAAATCCAAAGTGGGACAAGTGCTTATCCCACTTAATCCTTTTTTCAAAAATATTAAGAAACTAGTCCAGAGTCATTTAACTAATAAATGTAGCTGATGAACCATCAGCCTAGGCCTGCATGGCTTCAAAATAAGTATTCATTCCATCACTCCATGTTTCTTTCCTCTTTGACCTGAAAGAAATTTGGTAGATCAATTGTATTTTCTAACACTGAGGATGTTTGACTCCAACTTCCTGATTTAAGATACCTGCGGATCCAAAATAAACTTAATAAATTCAGTGCTCAGGCTGGAGATTTAGCTCAGTGGTTCCGCCACCTGCCTAGCAAACACAAGGTCCCTGGTTTGATCCCCAGAAACCACATACAATGATATATTATTGGGTGTGGTGATTCATGCCCACCAGCAATCAGTGCCACACCCCACATTGCTGGGCATGGTGGATCATGCCTGTAATCCCAGTACTCCGGGCAGAGGCAGGAGGATTGCTGAGTTCCAGGCTTGCCTGGGCTATATAGTGAGCCCAGGGCCAGCCTGAACCACAAAGCAAGACCCTGTCTAAAAAAAAAAAAAAAAAAAAATTCAGTGCCCATTCACAAATTGAAGTCATTTTATGAAAGGCACACAGAGAGTACTGTTGACCAGATGATCCTGGCATGGATTACTGGGTACAATTTATGCCAGAGACCATAAGTTTACATGATTCAGAGAACAAATGTAAGCACAAAACTCAGTAGAAATTGATGATAAAGCCCTAATGTGGAAAAACAAAAGCAGAAATCCCCCATATTATGTACTACTCTTACTTTTCCAAATCATTCTTCAAAATTTTCCAAGAAAATACAAATATTTAAAGCCATTTTGTCATCCTGTGAAAAAGCTAATTTTAGTAGTTTTGAAAAAAAAGTTGAGAGGGATTCAAAATATTTTTTCATTGCTCTAACCAAAAATAAAATTATAAAAAGTAAATGGATTTTTAGCATATAAAATATTTGCATGTATTTTAATCTTTATAATGGGTATAACCAAGCCTCTGATCTTTACACTTGATCTTAGCCAAAAGGCCGAGAAGCGATACTAAGCCTCTGATCTTTATGGGGTACTTATAGCTCATTCAATAAATGAAATTAGGTAGGGTTCATTTACATACTTTAATATAGAACTTCCCCTGATTTTTAAAATAGTTTTTTCTCCTAATGTAGTTGAGAGGCCTTCACTTCTACAGGGTTAGTTATATCTATACTATGTGCTGTGCAACTTACAGCTCAGGTGCTCAAACTAAGAGCACATGTACTGAGTTCCCGATTTTAGTGGTTTTCCCATGGGATAATCTCATTTTCTAAAATATCACTCAAAAGTAGTTTCCACAGTCCATCTATGCACACTTCAGTGCTACACCAGTTAGCATATCCCATTTCTAAAAATGTATTAAATTTAATTTTAAATTTAAAATGATGTAATATTTTGGCCATCAGTTTATGTCTCTCTCAAAAGTCTTAATCACCTAAGTTGCTAAGGTGCGACAGCTACACACCACAGAACCACTCAACGAGCTCCTTTGAAGAGCAGGAGTCATATCTCTGGAGCCCTTGGCTATTATCAGTCCCATCCACCAGATAATACCTTGTTATAGCTGCTATGGGGAGTTCAAGAAAGGTCTCTCTGGGCAACACACTTCTGATAAGTGCAGAGACCCCATGAGACAGCAGTTCAATATGTTTGGCACTTTGTCACACCTCCTAGTAGGTCCTTTTAACATGTTTAAATAATTGATAAAAGTCTGCCATTTTCTGACACATGCATCGCTTTACTAACCCATCAGTTATGAGTGATCACTTAGCAAGTATTCATGTGAGGAGTGTCTCAGAGATACTGAAATACATTTAATCTTCACAGCTACCCATGAGGTTATCTGAGAGTTAAGGGAAGATGTTTCAGATGGAGACAATATACAGTAGTTCTGCATGCTGTTTTCAAGCAGATCAGATCAATAAGATTGTATTGTATTTGTTTTAATTTCTTCAACAAAATCTAAAAAGAAACTGAAGCCTTTATAGATTAATTTTCTCAGATTTCAAAACTAAGCAAGTACACAAACCATGCCTATCAACTGTGAAAATGTACTATTATATTCTGTTATCCTGTTGCTGGCTCCATTTCTATATTTATATAATAACTTCAAACTATAATAGAAGGGAGAAGATATAAACATTAGCATATCTAAATATACAAAGTATCTGCCTCAATTTTTACTTCTTTTAATAACTACTCCACATCCACTGACTTTCCCTCTGCATTTTTTTTTTCAAAGATCCAGTTGCTTGTCTGGCTATGCTCTAGAGCAGCCTCTGAAGAACTTTGGTATAAATGGCTCACATTACTCTGCCCCTTGCTGTTGGTGCCAACAGCACACTTGACATCCCATCAGGGTAGAAGTTTTCTGAGCTTTTCCTTCAGTCTTGTGTAGCAGCTTCTGAGCAGCACCTGGGAGACCAGCTCTCTGTCCTCCTCTCCAGATGTTCTCTTCAAAGTGACTCAAGTCACCCCCCCCCCATCAAGACTGTGCTTCTCATGCCCAATCTTTACCCCTCAGATCAAAAGTTTGCACCAGTTGGGCCGGAGGGTTAGCTCAGTGGTTCCGGTGACTGCCTCGCAAGCGCAAGGTCCTGAGTTCGATCCCCGGTAACCACATAGAATGCTGGGCATGGAGACACGCCCACCAACAATCAACACCGCATACCACAATGCCGGACATGGTGGCTCACGCCTGTAATCCCAGCACTCGGGAGGCAGAGACAGGAGGATTGCTGAGTTGGCGGCGGCTTGCCTGGGCACCATAGTGAGCTCAGGGCCAGCCTGAACTACAAAGCGAGACCCTGTCTCAAAAGCAAAAAAAAAAAAAAAAAAAAAAGTTTGCACCAGTTAACATGGTGCCTACCCAACACAATACTACTTTGAATTCATTTGTTCATTCTTTCTCTCATTCACCCAGCTAATACTTACAGCAGCTTCTCTGTGTCAAGACTATCGAGACACAACAGTAAATGAAAAACAGGCCATATGCCTATTCAATTTAATGGAGGATACAGTTTAAGGGACCTTATAAATATATGAAATAATTTAAGTGACCTTATAAATACATGAAATTACAATTATGAAAAGGCAATGAAGGAAAAGCAAAAGATCCTCTTAGAAGTTGTGGCAAAAAGAAGTGAAGTAGTCCTTGGAGTGAATGAAAAGCTTTCTGCAGAGTTATGTTTAAACTGAGATGAGGAGAGAAGTTGGCATTAATAAAGTGAAGAAGACGTTATTTTAGCATAAGGGCAAAGTTTGTGCAAAGATCTTGCAACAGGAAGGAGCACTGAATGATAATGAATTATAAAAAGACTAATGTGTAGAAAGAAGTGGATATCAGGAGAGTTTAGAGAGATGAATTAGAGACATTTCTATCCAGATGCAATAGGGCATGCCCCAAATTATTTTTGTATATATTTAAAGACAAGCCTCATGGAAAGGTTCTAAACCACAGTATAATGTGATAAAATTTGGATTATGAAAATGGCTTAGAGCATGAGAAAACAAGAAAAAGGAAACTGGAAGAATAGCTGAAAAGAAATGAGTATCTCAAGATGGAGGAAATGAATGTAGACTGTCCAGTAGGTCACTAAGATTGCATTCTTACAGCAACATGTAACAATGTGAGAAGAGGGAGTTTGTCTAAACTTCATAACGTGCTTCTTCCCTTACCATTAATACTAACATGATGTCTTATAGAAAGTTTGAAAAATCCATTATTGAAAAAAATGAATGAATGCATCTTAATGAGCTGGATAAAGAGCCACAGAACATATTATACAGTGAAACCAAATTATTTAATATATTTTGGGAGGAAGAAATATGTAAATCCCAAACAGTATTACACTAAGTAAAAATATAAAACAAAAGTGCAATAGAAACAAATATCTGTACATCAGGATGGACTGGTCACAAGCAAAACATCATGGTGTTCATAAAAGAAAATGAGCAGCATAAAATAGATTATTTAAACTGATTTTGCTACTTTGCTTTGGTGTTTAGTTATGACCTACTTAGCATATGAAGACCTAAAAAACACTTAAAAAAGTTTAAAGAACCACCATGAAGATAAAACTTGGAAAAAAATAAAAAAGCATTATAAACATACTATAAAGAACAAGATAGGATTCTTTTGTGAATATTTATATGAAAGTACAGTGTAGCATGATAATATGAACCTAGAGATTGAAATATTCTCCACATGCTTTAGTTTAATCTACTCTGAAACCAATTACTCTTATTAAATCAGCACACATTCTTAGCTTTTACCATTGCTAGACACAATGAATATAGTGTATTTTGCTTACTAGCATAACAATATATTTATTTTCCCTAAGGCAATGCTCTAAACCATATCCCTTGTGCTGCAGAAGGACATGAACAATTGTGTTTTTGACTCCTTTATATACTTCATAGTCTTTTCTGGTAAGCTTGTAGACAAATTTATGGCTCACACAAATATTTAATCATTTTAACTCTTTTTTTAAGAATTAATTTCATATTCTGCTCCTGGCTCTTTTTTTCTTCTCACCTACTTTTAATTATCCTTATTTAATGTTGCTAAAAACAGATTCAAATTATTATGGAAACAACGTGTAGGTTTAAATAAATAGACATTACAAGATTCTTTAGGATACTAAATATTTCTCCTCTCTTCCTTTCCAAAAAAAAATAATTTTTACTTTTTAATCATCCAACTCATGAACTTCCCTTTTAGTCAAGATACATCATGTACACATACAAATTCTTAATGATGAATGTGATTATAACATATACTTAAAATGTACCAAAAAACTCAATTAAAAAAAAGTGAATAGACTTTTGAAGGATAAATGGGCATAAAAATACAGAGACAGCGCATATATACATATATTTTTAAATGGATAGGAAGGTAGTGACTTTTATGACATTTAATGGGAGTCTGGGAATACACATTGCCATGTCTGACAAAGGCAGGTCAATAACTTTTTTTTTTTTTTTTGATACAGGGTCTCGCTTTGTAGTTCAGGCTGGCTTTGAGCTCACTATGTACCCTAGGCAAGCCTCGAACTCAGCAATCCTCCTGTCTCTGACTCCTGAGTGCTGGGATTACAGGCGTGAACCACCACGCCCAGCACTGTGGTATGTGGTATTGATTGATGGTGGGCGTGAGTCTCCACGCCCAGCATTGTATGTGGTTACAGGGATCGAACTCAGGACCTTGCACTTGCGAGGCAGGTGCCGGAACCACTGAGCTAACCCTCTGGCCCAGTAACTTATTTTTAAATGACTTTCCCTCCTGTCCTGCGATCCTCTGATGGTATCGCTGTTCTAAGCATGTGGAGTTCTAAACCATACAGATCATTGCTTTCTCAATGGACTACATGGGCACAGCAGAGAAAACTGTCAGAGAATAGGACACTGTGGGTGCTCAAATCAAACCTTGCGTGGAGAATTAAGACTCAAAGGATTCCTGGAAATGAAACTGATACATCAAAGGCCTAAAGCTGGGAATGAGCAACAGATAAAAGCTAAACAGTCAGAATGACTGAGTCTTCAGGATTTGAGGAGACAGGCTCAAGTGAAGCAAATTATCAGGGAACAGAAGCTGTGCTAGGGTTGTGAGGAAGAGAGACCTGATGCACACATATTTTAAACCTATTAAATAACAGCAAAATGAACTAGAGCCATTGTAATGTGTTGAAGAGAAAGGGAGCATCTAAGAGGTCTTTGGAGGAAAGAGTCAACTAAACGTGATAGCAGCCAAACTGGAAAGAAAAAGCTCAGAGTCGATCTTGCAAGCATTTAAGAACAATGACCTGCCTAACAGATAAGAACCTGTGTGTGGAGGACAAGACGAGAAAGGATCGTTGAGAACATCATGTTGTATTTCCACTAGTACAGTGGATCACTTAGTAATAAAAGCAGGTGAACATGTAATGTTGGTTTACAGGCCAGCACTCAGACCTAAAAATTGTTCTGTATAGAGATGGTAGCTTAAAATAACCTGAAGGAAAGAACACTCAGAGAAAGTAGGCTTTCTTTTCACTTTCTTTAAAATTTATTTTTATCTTAATAAAATTAAACTGCACTCACCATAAGAAATTTGGAAAATGTAGATAAAAATTAAAATCACTTATAAACTCACCATCCAAAGATAAAAAACTGTAAATATCCTTACAATATCTGTGTTCCTACATATTTTGTAGTGCTTTTATGTGGTACTATATCACAGGTCAGACTGCTCAACACTGTTCCACTCCCCAGGAACTGCTCCTCCCTTGGGTAAAAATGGTTCTCTCATCCAATAAATTTGGGGAATCTGCAGATTAGATCCTCCCCCTGGGAATAACTGGCTGCTGGTGCCCATGCAAAACTGAACCATGAATGAGAGACTTTACATAACAAAAAACTAACAATCTTACTTGTACAGGGTATGATTTTTCCAAGCACATCTACTAATATCACCTTGAATGATTTTCTCTTTGAGAAGTGGTGGTACGGTCATTAAGAGCTTGAACTTCACCCTGGAATGGGCACAGGGTAAAGACCTGACCTCTTGGCTTTGCTCTCTTCAGAAAAGTTGCTACTTACACATCACCTCCTCTCCATAAAAGAAGTACACTGTGTTTTATCCTTTAGAACCTTACGGAGGATCAAAAGATATAATGTGTGTAAGGCTCTTGGCATCATGTCTAACAGTTACGGCATAATTATTTATGATCCAATAAGATATTGTAGAACATTTAGTTGAATTTTTCTTTCACAAATATTCTGATGGACATCTTTACATATAAAAATATGTCAACATCCCTGATTAATTCCTTATGGTTGATTCTTAAAAATGTAATTGATGAGCCAGGCATGGTGGCTCACATCTGTAATCTCAGCACTTGGGAGGCAGAGACTGGAGGATTGCTGAGTTCGAGGCTTGCCTGGCCTACACAGTGAGCTCAGGGCCAGCCTGAATTACAAAGCGAGACCCTGTCTCAAAAAAAAGTAATTGATGAATAAGAGGCAAAACTATGTTAGAGTTTTTAATACATGTTACTAAACAGCTCTATAGAAAGCTTCCATCAAGTTCTATTTTTAACAATAGGCTGGATTGTCATCTTGATGTGTATTCTAATCTTTCTGTTAGGATAACGGAGTAAGTTTAATGAAAAGAAGCAAGAAGAAAGAAACATCTTGTGTTTACATTTGATTTAAGTATAAAAATAAAGAGAGTTTGAATATAAGAACTAGCTATTTCAAAGATAAATCTACTTTCATGCTGACTTTCTAGCAAGGTTGGACTGAGCAGGCCTGGAAGTAGAACTCTTACAGAGCTATACCAGAAGGGAGAAAACTCCAATAGTTCCATACATAAAATAAAGGCAGGCAACAAAAATAGATTAAAGCGAATGTGATAATAAAATGAGGAACAATTCAATTTAGAAGTTTAGGAACTGATCAAAAGGCTACAGGTTGTTTGCCTAATTCACACTGTAAAAGGTTCAGTTGTTAAACATGTTGCTTTTATAATAATGAGTATTAAAAAGTTAGCTACTTCATTACTATTGACATAAAACTATATTTGAATCCAAGGGGACAAGTAACTAAGAAGTCAGTAACGAGTGAATTCCATTTCCAGGAATCAGTCATAAAAATTCATCAAGGATGTTGGCATGATTCTCTATGCAAGTAAAGTATAGTGTTTATACACCAAAGTCTCTGAAGGCAGACTCTATGTCTCATTACTCTTGGATTTTCCATGACCTATAAGGAGACAGGAACGAACATGCAAGCTGTATATATTTCTTGTGTGTATAGAGAGTATTGAGTGTGAGGTTTTCCTGCCCTCTATTTAAGGATGGGATTCTCATTCCTCAAGAAAGAGATACACATAAGAGAAATAAATAGGTCATAGATGTGTAAATTACATCTTTTTTCTGGTATAAGAAAATGAAGTTGTAAATGTGGTCTAGAATGCATGATTAATATTATGAAATAGTAAATATTCAAAGGGAAATGGGCTTTAGGGTAAATAATGAAGAAAAAAATTGATGGTTAAAAAAAGGAAACAAAGCTTGTGTATATAGGGGTGGGAGGTGGTAGAGTGGGTAGGGGAAGGGGAAAAATGCAAATTAATTATATGTGTCATATACTGGTACAAATTCTCAGTATGGAGTGTAATTGTGATGTGTATATATAATGTACCAATAAAATGTACCAATAAAAATTTTAAAAAAGAAAGAAAGAGATACACTTTTAGACACTGAAATAGTATCACAAATAATATATTTCCAAGATGAATCAAGAATGCATGGGGATGAACAATATCTCCTTTAGCTATACATGATATTTTTATTCTCAGATACAAAGGAAAGGCATTTCCCAATGATATATTCCAGAAAGAATCAAACTGCCATTCCATATAATGCCACAAAATGTCATCAGATTACTCTGGAAGTATATTTCACACTTTAAATGATTTTTCTTCTTTTTAAAGGCTGTTAATTAAATAATAAAAGTGAAAGTTTCTACTCATAATTATACAAGTTACTTCTCTCTCAACTTCTACCTAAGGCTCTAAGTTACACGGATTATCCAATGTTGCTTCTCTACTTGATAATTAGCTGAGAACTAGCAAATCCCTGTTGTAGATCAAAAAGGATGAATGTTTAAATGGTGAGGCATTCACTATCAAACTACATGCCAAAAATTCACTGTTTTCTATTAAAGCACTAAAGCTGGAAGTTACTGGGATGATTATGAAACCTGTGCCTCATAGGATTGTTACATTTAAAAAGAGAGAGAGAAATCATGCTCTATTTAACTCCCTATTGTGAAACCTTATAAGTTCCTTCTATAAGATTCATTTATATTCATGAATCAGATTTTCTATAAATGTTAATAGAAATAATAGAATCATAGATACTGTGGTGACTAGAGGTTCTTACCTGAGTAGAGAAGGGTAGAAATGTGATATGCAGGAAATCCAGTGTAATGGTTGGTTGAAAAATGATTGGGAGGTATCTGAAGGAGACTCATCCATGCCATGCCGAAAAATCCTAGGGAAGCACAAATAACTATGTGAGAATACGTAGGAAACACTGACTATGAAGACCATTGCAATAACTCGATTTTTATGTAATCCTTAGTAAATTATTTTCATAAAAATTGGCACAGTGCTAAAGTAGAGAAGCACCCCTGATTTGGGACAAGTAGATAAATCAATAGAGCCATGGACACATCAATTGACTTCAGATTTTTATGAGCTTATAAATAACAATCCTCATACTTGGGGTAGGTGTAACAAGACATTCATTATTTAATAGTTCACTGAAACTCACATTATCAAGTTTGTCAATGATAAATGCATAAAGAAAATACAATAAATACTGCTGCTATCATAAGTATTATTCATATATTCCACTAAATCCTCCTCTATCTGCTACCAATAAAAGGTAGAATCTTTTTAATCTTTGTGATTAACAAATACTAAATAATAAATGAGGCTTTATAATTAATTGTGTTATGCTCCAAGAGAAGGTTCATAAGAAAACTTTAACTGTAAAATATATTACTGTGATTTAAAAATTAGAATATCTGGTATGCACCTATATTTTGGAAGAGACTGAAAGCTTATTTTCTAGGTTGGCTAAAATTCCACTATAAATTTTGACCATAATAATAAAGGATTTTTTAGACAGTTGGGCTAATAAAAATTTTATAATCACAGGAGACTATATTTACCCACAGAGTTAAGAACGATGATTGGGAGCATTTTAGAAATGGAATTATCTGAAGTGATACTATCTTTCCATACAGCAGAGAAGCAGTAGTGTCTTTTGATCCTAATTGATCAAAACAGAACAGGCTTCCAGTATGAAAAGGCATTCTTATCTTCTCACTCATACTTTCTTCCTTGTAATCACCCATTTTCCAAATTTGATCCTTTTCTCCCCCTGTTGTCTTGCTGAGTAGAATACCTTCTTATGCAATATGTTAGGGATTTTATATCTACGTATACTTATGTCACTCATTTATTATTTTTAATTTTGATTAGTACATGCTTGCCATACACGATCGTTATATTCATCCTCAGGGATTCATTCATACATATACAAATCACATCCATTTGGAAATTTTTTAAACTTTGAATATCCCACCCTCTCCTTGAAAGTTATTTTTTTCTCAGTAAATTACAGATCAGAAGAAAATTCCTTAGAGAGTTTTCAGAATCGGGTTGTAATATTTCCACTCAATGCCATCCCCTGTATGACCTAGAGAGAGGGAAAACCCAGGTCAGGAGCCAGCTTTCCCAAGGAGCCTGGGCTTTGGAGCATCCATGCCCACCGCTGAGAGGGAACTGGCAGTGAGGACAGCAGCTGCACACTGGAGGACATTCACTCAGAGTAACTGAGGATGGTGACCTGGAGGAGATCATGGGAAATGAAGATATTATCCTGTGCCAGTTGGAACAGGGTAAGAGCCCAAACCCAGGAAATGGTGGGGAAATAGAAAAGGGAAAATATTAACAAGTGTTAAATTTATAAGATTAATAACATTCATTCTTTAACAACATGGGGTGGAAGATGACATGAGGGTAAAGACCGAAGGGAAGAGGAAACAATCAAGGTTAACTCACAGGTACTTTTTTCTTCATTTTAGATATTTTGTGGGAGTGAAAGGCATTCTAAATACATCCAAAGAGGCATCTGGTTGGAATTTGGATTCAGTTATCTAGCATTTACCGGAGATAAAATCTACTTTGAAAATATCCAGGTAGAAGTCATCATCATGATCAAGCCAAGTGAATGAGTGAATTCGCCCAAAGAAAATATGTGGGATGAAAAGGGGGTCAAGATCTCTGGAACACATTGACATTTAAAGGGTAAGATGAGCATAAGAAGCTCTCAAATGAAGCCAACAAGCAGTCATCAGGAAAGCAGGAATCATCAGGGAGGCCTGAGTGGAGTGATATTAGGGAAACTCAGAGAAGAGAAAATGGCCAATCTGTCAAGTCTCAGAGAGTAAATAAAGAATCCCTTGGAGTGAGCAACTGGCTATTTACAGATGATCTGCCTCTGTCTGTTTAGCATGAGAAAGGCAGGAGTCCAACTGCAGTGCACCAGGTGAATGAATGGTGGGTATAACGGTGGATTATGTGTCATGGATGTGTCATAGGTGGAAACACAACAACAAAGGAGGAATATTTTTAATGCTAGAGACACTTAGGGGAGGTTCTAGATGATGGATTGAATATTAAAAGACCAAGGCCAAGAAATCACAGGAAAATTTTATCCAGTGTTCAAGTGAAAAGATTTGCCTTAGGAAAAGGGACACAATGATCAGAGATCAAATCAAGGGATATGGAAGTGAATAGGATCAAATGATTAAGAATGGAGCCCTTCAGGAAGATCCTTAGTTGTCCAGTTATCTGGGTCCAGTTTATTCCTCTGGGAATGAAGAGCTCATCTATGGTGCCTCCTCGGTCACACTCAGCCCACTCCACAGATTGTTCTATCGGAATCACATCTAACAAAGTCCTCCCAGACCACCATTTAAATACTCCTCTCTTCACCCCTCTCTGTACTCCCCCTGCTCTGCTCCTTCATAGGACTAAACTCTACTTCCTATCTTTTCTACTTACTTTTTATCTCTGTCTGCTCTATGGTCCAACGGCCAAGTCACTGAAGGTTATTTAAACAGTGTGGGCTGGGAAGAGCCCTGGAGCCAGGGAGCCTAAGTGTGTGTCCTGGGTGTGCTCTGTATTAAATATGTGGTGCTATGCAGCAATTTACTCAGCCCCAGCTTTCTCATTTGTAGAAAGGGGGTGAAGGGATCAGTCTGAAGAGTCTGTCCAATAATGAGCATAAGAGAATTAGCAAAGCATCACATATACAATGAAAGTTCAGCACGGGAAGGGGTCAGGATGAGGATGAGTGCAAGTAGATCTGAAGAAGGTCTACGACTATCTCAAAACTGGTGTAAAACTCCCAACAATCTTTGTAGTTTCCTAGTTACAGTTCTCTCCTCATAGTATAAAAAACAATAGGGATCTGATTATAATGGTACAGTAAGTGGTGCCAAACTTTCTTCAACTAAAATCCATCAGTGACACAGTATTTACCAAGATATTTGTGTAGGACCCTGTGCTCCACTGACAGGTCCTCCATCGTGCTGATAGACACTGAGGTTATTTGGCCATGAGAGATGTTATGGCAGATGTTTATGGTCTCAGAGGGGTGGGTTCTGCATGAGCATTTAATTCCACAGCACGATTCCAAATTAGTTTCATTATTCTGGAGAGTATAACAGGGTGAAAATTGGCCCACAAAGCTCAATGGGGGAATGAAATGATGAGCTAGCTATTAGGTAACCTCTAATGATTTTTTCTATAGAGTTAAAAAAGAAGATGCTCTGAATAATTCATAGTGAAGAGCAAAATACAATTGTACACATCACAGCATTATATTTTCTGCAAGAACATAAAAGAATCTTGACATAGCAAGTTTACACACTAAGAATAAGCATGTATAAGGTGAAGAAGAACACAATTCTTCTCATTTCCAAATTAACAGATCTACAAATACTTGTGCTTAGGGGGAAAATGGAATTTGGGCAAAGCCCTTGCTTTTATGTTCCTTCCCACTCACATCATGTTGCCTCTGGGCTGACCACATTACAGCACTCCTGCACTCACCACTAGGTTCGTTCTCTCTGGCTATGCTTCCCTCCCCCCAAAAAGATGAGCTTTCTGGGCCAATTACTAGTATGAAACAAACCTAGGGCATATAAAAAGTGAGAAAAACTGAAAGCTAAGAAGACGCAGCTGGATCTACACTTTCCCTCATGGCTCTGCTTCTGGTTGCTCCCCAGCAGAACCTGATCACATAATATGAGGCTAATGGAATGAACCTACCCTACACAATGAAGGAAGCCCATATTATGGGCTCTACAGAGGTGGAGGCCTCATTCTGCACCGATGATTACTGAACCCATGGACGTGTTAAAAAAAATAACATCAACAGAAGACCATAACCTCTGAAGAAGAACTCATTAGAAATGCAGCTACTGAGACAGCACTTGACCATATGGGAAAACTGAAGACTTGTATTCCTTCTCAATAGTCCCCCAAATCCTAAGCAAATGGGAGCATGTCAACCTTACCAAATTTGATCCACTCCAAGATTTAAAGAAAATTCTAAAAGTCCCTGCTCTGCTTTAAAAAGAAAATAGTATTACCTCCAGGGCCAACTGTTGCTTAAACGTCACTGGGAGAGATCAAGGAGAAAACACTTTGAGTAGATTATGGCTCACCACATTTCTTTTGCCTTCTGGTTTGAATTTCTTATCATGAAAACACCTCTCTGAGATTAGGCAATGATACTTTTAAATTAGAAAATTCTTGGCACAATGCCACACTTGTAGTGGATACATTAAATAGATGGTGGAGAGAAGAAAGGCCAATAGAAGATATTGCTAGGAAGGAAGAGGAATGTTGGTGCCATCTGGGAAGAGCATAAAGCAAAGGGCAGGCAGCAAGCAGGAAGTAGATGGATAGAGAAAACAAGACCGAACCTGGGTACAGTGGGAACTGGACAGACAGACAGAGAGATATAGGAGAGAAGAAGAGAAAGAGAGGGAGGGAGAGAGGAGTCTGGCTAAGTGACTACTTTGCCAAGCTGGGCTTGAACTTTTGACCCTCCTGCTTCAGCTTTCAGAGTGCTGTCATCACAGGCATGTCCCACAACCCCCCAGCAGTTTATTTTAATATTTTAAATATTTTTATTTCTATTTGATCTCTCCTCTCTCCTCTCTCTCTCCATATATATATATATATATATATATATATATATATATATATATATGTATGTATGTACTTTTTTTTTTTTCTTTTCAGACAGGATCTCGCCTTTCTTTTGAGACAGGGTCTCACTATGTAGACCAGGCAAGCCTCGAACTCAGCAATTCTGTTTCTGCCTCCTGAGTGCTGGGATTACAGGCATGAGCCACCACGCCCCGCACTGTGGTATGTGGTATTGATTGCTGGTGGGCGTGAGTCACCATGCCCAGAATTGTATGTGGTTACCAGGGATTGAACATCAGGACCTTGTGATTGCGAGGCAGGCACCTGAACTACTGAGCTAAATCTCTGGCCCTATATTCATTTTTGAGTTTTATTAAGATATGTCATTCATGGGGCCGGAGGGTTAGCTCAGTGGTT
>PVIC010024934.1:0-25581 GCA_004025085.1 Thryonomys swinderianus
ACTCTTTGTTATTTCTCTTGGAACTTTAGGAAGAACTGTACCAGCCTGAACTGCCAATTTACAAAGGACAGAAGAATATTTCAGCGGTTTAAAACTTTTGTTTCCAAGGGGAGAAATGCTGTCCGGGGAGTGGCTGTAAATCTGTGGGTGTCTCTAAAGTCCCACCTTTTGGGAGACCTCAGCGTTTACCATAAGCAGCTGGGTGGCCCTTCCCAGTACGCCACTGCTGTGTTGTACGCTTTGCAACCTCACCCCACTTTCGGGATTTCACCTTCAGCAGCAGTAGCGAGCTCCAGAGGGGGTGCTCTTGGAGGGAACAGGGGACAGCAAGACAGTGCTGCCTGGGGCCGATGCCGCCCCTCAGCTACCCCTGCACGTCCGGGTTGCTTGACCTTGCGTTTCCCAGCCTCTAAAGTAACACGAATTTTCCACTCTTCGTAAATGACCTAGTAATTCTGTAATAGCAAGCCCAGCAGATTTAAGATGCACAAAACTCCACGTGGTGTGAGCCAGAGTCTGATCCGCCAGGACGCACTGGGACCGCGCGGGGCGATCAGGCCCACAGTTCACGGGAGCGGGTCGTGGGCTCAGATAACTGGGAATGACGTATCTTGCTAAATACAGTCTCCCCTTTTAAGACTAGGTAAGGTGCTGAACTTTTATTAGTAAATACTACTAGAAAGAGGGGACCTCAGTACATATTTTACAGGAAGAAGTAGATAATAGGCGGACGAAAAATGTGTTTCTTAAGAAAATTGGGAGCAGTCCGCATCTGACAGGGATTCATTTAGCTTTCACTTCAGGTTGCCTCCTCTCAGCTGTGCATATTGGCTTATTGTCAAAATTAAGCAAATTCTTTTATTTAGCTAAATTCCTCAACTTCTATCACACAAGGTTTTCCCTAATTTTAGAAAATGTTACCTCATGTTTCCCTGTGAAAACCAATTATGCTATAGCTGAGCAATCAGTGGACTTTTAGGCTGGAAAACCTTGAGCGCGGTCTCAGTCCGTTTGCGCTGCTATCACACAGTGTCGGACAATGGATAATTCATAAGAAACAGCCTCATTTTTCTCACCATCCTGGAGGCTGGAGAACAGAGCCATGCCCCAACAGGTTCTGTGTCTGATGAACCCTGGTCTCTGCTGTGTCCTGGGCAAAGGGAGAGGTCCACAGCAACGCCACTGTGCCCTCTTGCAGCCTCCAGAGTGACTGATCCATCTGAGAGCAAAGCCTCGGCCCAAGCACTGAAGAGGCCACAAGGGGTTGCTTTGTGGATTAAGCCTCCGCTGCCTGAATCGGGCCCTGTGCACCAAGCGAAGTGCTGGCTGGCGGCCTGACTCTCCCCTCTGGCTTTCTTCCTCACAGGGTTGCCTGAGTTTCTGTCTCCTAAACTGGAACTACTAATACTTGAAGCACTCATTTCAGTACCAGCACGGCTATGGCCTGACTGTGTCCCCCAGAAGTTCCTGAATTGAAACCTAATCACCACTGTGACGGTATTAGGATGCTGGCATCCCAGGGATGTATTTAGGATACCAAAATTTACAAGAAACAGTAGTGAGACCAGACATTGCTGTATTACAGTGGAAATGTGCCTAGTCTGAGGAGGGACCACAAGCTATTCATCACACACGACTTTAGTGAGCTGGACATCAAGGTGCATAAAGTGGCCGATTAGTGAGGAACAGTTTCATCATTGTATAGTGGGACGATGGCTGGACTCGTTCACAAGCCCCCTTCAGTTTCCCTTCGCTTCCTAGAATTTCATTCCAGATTTTAAGCTGACCAATTACATTCCTTTGTACCTATCTTCACTAATTATTGGGATTTTACTTCATTTTATGCCACTCCACATTTCACTGAATGGCTTATTAATATCTGAGAAAATGAGAGGCGTAGAAAAGATTAGAAAGGGCGCGTCCCTGTTATTCCTGCTAGTATCCTCTGTTGTTTGTTTTTAAAGATAGGCTCTTGCTGCGCAGCCCCGGCTGGTCTTGAACTCGGGCGAGACTCCTGCCGTAGTATCCCAAGTGCCGCGGTGGCAGCGCGCGCCACGGGGCCCGGCTACCTGCCCCTGCTGAGCCAGTTCGGTTCCTCCATCCCTTTGTCAGAGTCCGGAGTCGCGCGCATTGGAGAGTTAGAACACTAGACTCACGGTGACTTTCCCAGGAGGCACGCTCAGGCCGTTCAGGTGTCGTAACGCAGAACTAGGCGCCGCACGTTAAGGGACAGACAGTCTTGCTGCACTGTCGGTGTCGTTGCGGAATTCTCTGACTCCTAATCACCTACTCGATATTTCGGCCTTGATCACATTTCATCTCACTCCGGCAGACGCCAAAAGTAACCGCGAGGACACACAAAGTTGTAGATAAACGGGCGAGAAGCCTGTGAGCACCGACGTTCACTAACGCAGTATTTGGGATGGCAGAAGACGGGACGGCCTTGTGCGCAGCACAGAGAAGACTCGAGCAAAGCTCCTGTTTCTGCCGTCGTGGTCGCAGGACGAGGCGGACAGACACGTTATCCTGGCTGCCTGGACCCGGGACCCTCCCCCCGGCCGCGGGGCTGGATGTCCGGCTCTGCGTTGCCTCCTCCGGCCCGGGTGGCCATGTGAGGGGCGGCTCCCGCGAGCCGCAGACCCAGCCCCGCACATCCCCGGCGACCGACCCTCTTAGGGGGCGGCGCGGGTGTTGGAAAACCACGCTTTTAAGACGCGGTCTGCGGGCAGAGCCTCGGGAGGGACGTGTGTCACAAGGAAAACTCATCAAGCCGCTGTGCTCGCCGGCCCCATGGTGTAATGGTTAGCACTCTGGACTTTGAATCCAGCGATCCGAGTTCAAATCTCGGTGGGACCTTGGTGGAACTCTTTTTCAAACTTCTCGCTCTTACCCAGCTGCACACGCTGCGGCCCACCGGGAGCACGCGCGGAGTTCAAAGTCATTTCCCAGAGCGCGCACGGGCCAGAGCCAAAGGACGGCTCGTGCCGTGTCTGCTTCCAAATATTTCTCCTCCGCTTCTTTCCAGGTGACTTTTCCTCTTCCCTTCACGGACCCCAAGTTTACATCAGGCAAAGGGCAAGGGTTTGCCGGAGTTTGCAGCAGTCTCCGCGGGGCGGACCTCGCCTGGGGAGGCCACTAAGTTCTCGCAGGCGGGAGGAAGCGAGCGGTCGGACGCGCATCCCCTGCGGGGAAGGCAGGCTCCGTGGTCCGCCTGAGGCCCGCGGCCATGCCGCGCGGGGGGCCGGGCGTCCGGTCTCCTCCGCTTTCCCGCCGTCCCGGCTCTGCTTTCCGGCCGCTCGGGGCCGCGCGGCTCGAGGCGCCCTCTGGTGGCGCCAACGCAGCGCTCGCCACCCAATGGGAGGTTTCCGAGCGCGCGCGGCCCGGGACTTCCGCGGGGCTTCCCGGGCCCCCTCCGGGCACTTCCTCCCGGCTGCGCAGCGCGGCGCGTCTCCCGCCCTCCCGTGGACGCCTGGGCCGTCTCCGCCTTTCCCGTGAGGGTGGCGGCCAGCGAGGTGAGGGGCGGGGGCGCGGGCGCCGCTGGACTCGGGGGAAGGTCTGGAGCCGAAGAGGAGGGAAGGCCTGGGTGTGTCGTCCCGGGGCGGCGGCTCGGGGCGCTGTGCGGCCCTCCGGGGCTGGACCCGCCCGGAGCACCCGCGCCTGAGACACCGGGGCGGGGCGAGGGGGCCACCGCGGGGTCTGTGGCTGGAGATCGGCATGATGCTCAGTCTTGGCCGTTGTGAAGGATTTTGGGGGTGGCGGCCAGGTCAGCTTTGATGTGGGGTTCCGGGGCAGAAGGCTAGCTCGGCAAAGCGTCCAGGAAGGAGGATGTCCCCGTGGGCCCCATGGTGTAATGGTTAGCACTCTGGACTCTGAATCCAGCGATCCGAGTTCAAATCTCGGTGGGACCTAGTGTAGTCGTTTTCCGTGGCACCACATTTATTTAATATGCTGGGTCCCTGGGCCCCATGCCTGAAACTGCTACTACTCCTACCACTAATAAATGGCCCGTCTGCAGACTTAGCCGATGGGAAGCAGAGGAACAGCGCCCACTCCTTTCACTGGGGCTATCTAAAGGAAATATTTTTCTTAGCTATACAAGTACTTAGAAAAACTATATAGTCATTCTTTGTTGATTAGTTACTGCTCCATATTAAATTTCAAATCAGCTCAAATCAAAAGAAAAGCACTTAAAATACAAATACTGGCCATAACTAAAAGTTATGTTTCGTGTTTACACCAAGACTAACCTATCACAGGCTTTAAGTGTAAACATTAACCCATTGGGGTAAAATCATATGCAAATATGGGATAGAGATACTCTTGAAAGAGAAAAGGATTCAGGAGTATTTTGCAACCCTTAAAAAAAACTATCAACGTGTATTTTAAAACGGTGTCAAATTTTTTTTTGGACCCCAGTGGACAGAATTCATTGAGTTTAGATTTTTTTGTAATATTCTAGTGCTACCATATGTTGGCAGATATATTCTTTGGAACAGCTGAAGTTTATGAAGAAACATTTTAGATGACTATTGAAAGTAGCGTATGAGAACACAGAACTGTGACAGTTTCTGTAGTTTCTAAAAGAATAAACCACTTGAAGACTGGGGCACGGGGAGGATGCCTCCAGAGCCCTGGTGGGAAGCTCCCGTTCCTCATGAGTCCCACAGGAAAAGGATTAACAAACAACAAAACTGGAACCTTGAAAAGAGAGGCCGAGCCGGGGTTTGACTCTTGCTGCTTTGAGCAGCAGCATCAGAAGGCCCTTTAACCCTAGTTTGCCACACCTTTACTCGGTCCCAGACCTTTACACCCAGAATCCTAGTGTGCATAAAGCAGGGCAGATATCCGCAGTAATCCCTGTAGTCGGAGATCCCGCAGGGCAGAGTAGGTGTCTGCAGTGATCCCAGGAGTCGATCTCCAGGCCAGGGCAGATATCCATTGTCAGCAGTTCCTGTTCTTGATTCAAGCAATGCTGATGTGGTGGCAAAAGGGAGTTGAAAGTACTTGAGAGACTCAGAACTTGGGTGAAGAAAGGAACTTCAGTGGCTGGCGAGGGGCGGCCACGAGCGACCCGAGTCCCGTCCAAGTTGACCACCTGTTGCAGTTTTTCCAACAGCTTTAAAGAAACAGCGAGGGCTAACACCTTGATTTACAATCACAGACTTCTTCAGATCTGCGCGTCAGCTAGCGGGACCTTACCCGGGGCTAGCCAGTTTCTGTGGTTACAGGTAGTTGAGGAAAGTGGTGAGTCTGGCAGAGTAGTGGGCGGCGGGAGGAATCTGGAAAGGTCAGGAGGCTAGTTTGGTACACACAGGTGTGCTGGGGAGTCAGCAGGAAGCAATCCTTTAGCAGAATGTTGATTAGCACAATAAAGCAATTAAAGGAACCAAGGAACCAGGCTCTCCTGTGTAAACAAATGGCTAACTAAAGCATAGGTTACTGTCTTGTACAGTGTCTCTTTCTGTGACGAATTGGGGAGGAGCTCTCCCTGGCACACACTGCTAATGCCGTCAGGCCGCCCTCCTCAGCCAGGCCCAGGCTGCCCCATGTCTGTATTTCAAGCGATCTTTTGCTTTGACACCGCGGGCATCTGGTGTGTATTTTCATTTTTTGTAGGCACTGCCTGAAGCATATTTTATCAAGCTTTTGCTGCTTCTTGTTCTGCAAAAGTTTCCAAGTGACTATGTTTTCTTTCAAGTTATATCTTGTCTTACTGATTTATCTTGAACTTAATCCATTTTTAAAATCAGCTTGCCTACTGAAATGAAACACTGACTTTCCGTGTGTCCTTTATTTCTAGAATTTATCTGTTTCCTTCTGTGCACATATAGTGATGATAAGGTCTTCCTTCTGACTGAACTTTTTTTTTTTTTTTTTTTTTTTTGAGACAGGGTCTCGCTTTGTAGTTCAGGCTGGCCCTGAGCTCACTATGGTGCCCAGGCAAGCCGCCGCGAACTCAGCAATCCTCCTGCCTCTGCCTCCCGAGTGCTGGGATGACAGGCGTGAGCCACCACGCCCGGCCTGACTGAACTTTTGATACAGCTGAGTCCTCCAGACCACTTTCCCAGCAGGTATTTGACATTTTTAGGCCATAGGGAATAAACAGACGAAGAGGCGACTGGAGATGCTAATGTTTCATTTCCTGATTTCTGTCCTCAGGGGTGAAGTGGAGACGCCCCCAGGGCGGGGCTCCAGGCCCCCAGACATGTCCTGCAGTCACACCGAGTCTGTGCACAGGCGCTGCTGGGTGAAATGGGCGGCTGGCCGAGCCCCAGAAAGTCACAGTCCTTACAGAGGGGCTTCAGTTGTCCCAGGCGTCTGGTGTGTGAAAGTGTCCCAACACCAGAGATGACATCTGTGTCTGGAGGTCAGGGGTGACGCACACGTCCCGCGCACTCAAGACTGTGCCCTGCGCTTGGGCAGGCGGAGCTTGGCAGAGACCGTCTCTGTTTGGTGCCATGGACCTCAAAGCCCTTGCCACACTTCCTGCCAGCGAGAGGGGCCAGGTGGCCAGGAGGGAGCTCCCGCCAGCAGACGAAGGAGCTGGGGCCCTGGAGGACGAGCCCTTCTCACTGGCCTTCCGAAGTGGCGCAGGCCGGTCAGCAGGCGCAGTGTCCACCCTGCGGCCTGTGTGAGCTCCCAGGAGGCCCCGCAGTGCCACTGCCCAGTCGCTGGACAGCGCCTTCTGCTGCTGAGCGGGAGTGAGCTGAGGCCTCGGCAGCTGTACGCACAGCAGAAGTTTGGGCCCTTGCTCCGAAGGCCAGGAACCCAGCGGCCTAGGCCACTTTCTTCAAGGTGAAACCCACCACATCTTCAGAATCAGGTCCGCGCTTTCAGGGGACGCATAGGCAGAACGAGGATGATTTGGGGGGAAAAGGTCGAATGCAGCCATCTTGGGTTGAGGCACAAATCCCAGGTGCTTCAAGGCCGAGCTCCCAGCAAGGGCTCTGGCTCACGTCCTGACCCCGGCGCTCGTCACTCAGTGGGGATCGCAGGGGAGTGCGGCCGTGCACCGCCCCGTGCCGGGGGCCTGTGGGGCGGAGGGAGTCCCCTGCGCTGCGCGGCTGAGAAGACGGCGGGGTGGGAGCGAGGGGAGCGCTCCGGGCGGTGCGTGGGGAGTGAGGCGGCGCAGCCCGGGACAGCCGTGCTTGGTGACAGCACGCGAGCCCTGAGCCTCTGCAGGGCGCGCTCCTGGCCAGGAGGCTGCACGCAGCTCCGCTTCGGTCAAGAGCCTTCTCCCTCTCAATGAAACATCTGTCACTGAGCCTGCAGTTCTCCTGCCGGGGCTTAGAACTCACTATTGCCTTTAACTATATTTCAGTTTAGCCCGTGTGCTGCAGGCTGGCGTGCGAGGTCTTCTCAGCTCCCCTGCGGAACAGCTGCTCCGCCTGCAGGTCCAGCCTCTCGCGCAGCCCCGCAGCGAGTCGCCCGGCCCCCGCCGACACGGGCTCAGCGTGACAGCGGCTCCTGTGACTCCCGCGCCTTTTTGACGGAAAGCCCTAGGAAACGTGCGTGCCACGCCCAACGCCGTCAGCGTGCGCAGACACCTGCCCGCGCGTGCACTGCCCTCTGGGGCTCACATCCGCACCGCAGATTCACCCCCTCCCCGTTCTGTCTTCACGGGAACCCTCTTCCCCACCGAGACCCGCAGCCGCGGGCTTCCTCACCTGTTCTGCCCCGGGGTGTCCCCGACTTCAGAATTTCTTTGCCGTCACCCGAACACACACACTACACAGCAGAAAGCCTTTCTTTGCGGTTCTCCAGCCCCACCCGCCGCCCGCCACCTAGCACGAGACCCACCGCACACGGTCTGTGCACACGTCCTGCTGTCCCTGTAGCCACGTACACTAGAGTTCCTTTGCCTTAGTCGGCTTCCAAATGTAGGTTTTTGTTGATTTAATATTAATTTTTGAAAATGTAGAATATTCGCATGGCTTCAAAGTTAAAGGCAAAGCTGGGGGTGCTGGCACAAGCCTGTTAGGTTGAAGTTGAGCGCTGGAGGCTGAGGCAGGAGGATCACCCTTGAGTTCAAGGCCACCGTGGCTCAAAAAGCTAGACACAGGAAAATATTATACTCAAAGAAATATGCTTTTCATAGCCCTCTTTTTTCCTCAAAATTGCTACCATCTTTTTAGGTAACCAGTTCAGTACTTTCTGGTTTATCTTTGTTAAGTTCCCTTTTAAAAAGGAAAATAGGTAAAGTATATGTTGTTCTATTTTCTTGGAAAAAACATATATTCATCTTTTTCCCCATTTATTACTATCAACCAATGCCCTGTTTCTGGAATTTAAAGTTAGGTAAAATGCTTGAGGGGGGTAAATAGGCAAAGTAAGGTGTGAAAGGCCTCAGGGATTTCCACGCAAGGATGTCTTCAACAGCATTGTAAAAGAATAAAACAGCCCCATCTCAAGCACCGTTTTATGACGTCTTCCTTTTGCTATTTTGTACTGGAAATTCCCATTGCTTAAAGGAATGTACATTCTCTTATCAAATTATAGGCATCCATTCAAAAGTATTCTGATTAATAATATTCTCGTTTTTTTATTTTTTTAAGGTAGGGCCTTGGATGTAGCCCAGACGGGCCTCGAGCTGAAGTCAGTACTGATCCTGCCTCCTCGGTGCCGGGGTTACAGGCGTGAGCCAGCACAACCGGCTTGAGAGATTGTTTTGTCTGCTTGGGTGTCTGTCGTTGGTTTTTTGTAGTTGGAGGGTGGTTTTTAAATTTTGTTCTGGTTCGTCCTTTTGCAGCACCGGCGTCAGCTCGGGACCTGGAGCCGGACAGGCGCGGCGCCACCGAGCGGCCTCCGTCCCTCCCTCCGCTTTCTCGCAGAGGAGGGCTTTGAGTCTTCTGTTTCCCTTTTGTTTCTCTCCGGAATTCGGAGGCACGAAGCGTGATTGTAAAGTCTTCCCACGGTCTCTACTCCGGCTCCCAGGAACCTGATTTACTGGAGCGAGGTCGCAAAGAAGAGCTTGAAAGGCGGCGCTCTCCCAGGCCTGCTTTGGAGCGGAGTTAGCAGCGGAATGTGCGGCCCGGAGCCGGAGGTGGACTGAACAGCACGGGCCGCGCGAGGGCGAGCGGCGGGAGGCGCCACGGAGAGGAGACGTCTGGGCGCTGCTGGTGGGAACCGAGCCCGGGCAAAGCCTCCGGGGTGGGCGAGACTCCGAGGCCCGGTCCTACGCCCCTGTAGGGTCAACTCAGTGGAGTGGGCGAATCTGCGGACGTATGGCGGGGAAGTCGCCTTCAGTTCCCAGTGAAACTGACCGCTCTGAAGTGGGGAAGAGCAACTCACAAGCAAAAAAAAATGCCAAGCACGCTTCTAAAGGCGAAAGCCAGTCACGGAAACTCCGGATGGAGACCGCACTCCTAAAACACAGGCTAGCAGAGGATGGTTTCGATCCATCGACCTCTGGGTTATGGGCCCAGCACGCTTCCGCTGCGCCACTCTGCTACACGCTTTGTTGCCTTCCTTTCTCTTTATTATGAAGATCAGCTGTTTCCTACAGCCTGAGTTTTCCATTTTCTTTACCCTTCTCTCTTGTGTTCTGCCTAAATGCCTTCTCGGAACGAGTTGCCCAGAGGCGCGGTCAGATCCGGGCTGAGCCCGGCACGTTCGCGTCGGGGCCGCTGACCGGTGGCGCGGGGGAACACCTAGGAAGCTGTCGGGGCGACAGGCGCCTCTCACATCCGCCACCGGGCCGCTCCTCCGTGGGGTCCGCGCAGGGGGTCTCCGCGCCTCCCGCCGGCTCGGGAAGCAGCTAATCCGGCTCGGGAAGCAGGCTGGGGCTACGGAGAAAGAGAACGGGTAGGTCGTAGGAAAGCCATGGAGATCCAAGCCACAGCCGCGGGTCCGGGTCAGTGGTCCGCGCCGCGATCGCCGGCCTGTCCACGCCGTGGGTCGGACCCCACGGCCCCCTGGGGCTGCGTGTGCCTGCGGCTCCTGCAGAGGCCCGGGGCCTGGCGTCCGGACCAGGCCAGGGTGTTTACAGTCCGGAAGATCCTCGCTAGGTGCAGGTCCCTCCTTGCTCAGGCCCTCCAGGGAGTGCTGCTGCCCGCCTTGCCTCAGCGGCGGATGAGCTGCTGTGCTTCCCGTCGGGGCCGCAGGGCGCACGGGGCCTCCGATGCCTCCCACTCACAGCTGCTGTGTGTAGCGCTGGAATGAAAGGTCAGTGGTCACTGAGTCAGCCCCCCAATTGGTCTGGCTGTCCATGTGGCACTCTGTTGTGTGTAAAAACCCCAACAAAAAAGGAAGGAATTCACACATGTGCGCGCGCGCGCACACACACACACACACACCGGAAACCTGGCCTCATCTGATGCAGTGCTCTCCTTCACACTTAGAATGGAAAGAAAGGTTTTCTTTCCGTAGGAAATAGATGAACAGCTGAGGCTAAAACACAGAAAGTAAAGTAGCCACCGTGTGCATGTGCCCCTCGAAGCCCGGGCTCAGGCAGGCGAGGAAGATGACAGGGCTGATGGCTGCGAAGGGGCTGGCAGGGCAGGGACCATCGTCCTGGCGTGGGCACCATCCTTCGTGCAGCCAGAACTGCAGAGCTGAAGCAGAGCTGCGTCCGCACCCAGGAGAGCCCAGCAGTCGCCCACCAAGGCAGTTAGCACCAGGATAGCTAGCGGTGGCTGGGCAGGCAGCAAGAAGAGGCGAGTGAGTGGGAGAGGAATTCCTATGGGGGAAACTGAGTCCTGACCAAGAGGAACCATGGCTTGCAACCCTGAGCAAAGGAGAGGAAATGGGAATTGGGTATTGTGATCTCCTGTTAATCATCTATTTCTAAGTTGAGGAAAGGATTAAGACACTTCTAATTTCCCTGAAGGCTCAGTATTTGCACTGTCAAGACCAACAACCAGCGTTTGAAAATCCCTGCTGCAGCCGACATCTCTGGACTGGCAGGGCTGTCCGCAGGACCAGCTGCATTCTTGTGACTGTGTACCAGAACCTCATGGACAGGCAGCCAGTTCACTCATCCTCAAGGAAACAGGGAAAGGTTGGTTCTTCCTGGGACACAGGGAACGCAGCAGAAGTGGGGTTTGTGCACACACATAGGACTGGTTCTTCCCCGGGAACGGCGGGAGCCCATCCTTATCCAAATCACAGCCTGCTGGGGAACAGAGTTCGGTTTTCCGGTATCAGGAAGGGAGAACAGAGCCATGGAAAACACTTTAAGATGTGACAAGTTGCTCCTGTACGAAGTCCCTGGGGAAACGGTTCTCTGCTCTTGAGCACAGTGATCTCAGTTGAAGGTGAGGACCGGAAGTGCCTGCTTAAGGCAGGAGCAGCAGAAGCAGAGGGCAGGGGCGGCGTGATGTCCGTGACAGCTAAGGATGGCGACGAGGACAAACACCTTTCTCCATAATGATGGTTTAAAGTTGAACTATTATTATAGTTATTTATTGTACAAAACTAAACGTTATAAAATATAAATTTGAAAATTAACCTGCACTTACAAAAGTATAAAATAATGGGAAACATACTTAAAGATGACAAATTTGCTTAAAAATTACTTTATGGGACTCATAAGTTTTTGGGACACACTAATTTTCGACTCTAATCCTGTACCTGTTTTCATGTTATAACTAACTACTAACAAATGCATTTTATTGTTCTATAAAATGTAGACAGGTATATCAACCCCCCCCCCACTCGCCCGCATCTTTGTGGTTCTGTACTGTAAATCTGAAAGGCAAAGTTCTCCGAGTACCGTCCCCACCCTCACCTCGCACGGCCGGGCCTGGGACTCGCCTATTAGATGAAAAAAGCGCTCCCTGGCTTCAGCAGTTTCCGTAGTGTAGTGGTTATCACGTTCGCCTAACACGCGAAAGGTCCCCGGTTCGAAACCGGGCGGAAACATCTTTCTTTCGCCGGTGACACTAAATAGCACTTTTCTTAAACTAAAACAAAAAAAAAAATTTTTTTTTTAAATACAATTGCAGGCCCACGCTGAACAGCTGCCCTTGTAGAACCACAACTTCAGGTTGTTGGAACCCGAGCAGGCCAACCCGGAAGTTCTCATTAGGTCTGCTGCAGAGGAGCTGCTCGCGGAGTGGTTTCCGTAGTGTAGTGGTTATCACGTTCGCCTCACACGCGAAAGGTCCCCGGTTCGAAACCGGGCGGAAACACGCAATCCTCTTCTTTTTCTGAGGGTTCCTCTCCTGCAACCTGTGCCCGCTCTGCTGTTTTGTAAAGGCGACGTCAACCAGCTGCTTCCCCGGACACGTCCCGGGCTCCCGGCGGAGCGGTCCCCGATTGGTGGCTCACTCATCCCCTTCGCAGGCCCCTCCCGGACCCCTCCTTTAGGTGCCAGCACTCTTTGGGGTCTTTGACTACAGTATTTCCGACTCCGTTGCTCTGAGCGGCCGTTAGGGTCCAGGGGGCACAAACTCGCCCTGACAGGCGCGCGGCGTGGTGGGCGCTCCCCGCGGTTCCGGGGCCGGGCACCGGGCGAGCTCCTCAGCCGCCGGTGTGAGATTCGTGGCATCCGTTTGTGCACGTTTTAAGCCGGGAGCCTCTTGCTTCGGCGCTGCGCGGGAGCGCCTCCTTCCCGGTGCGCTCGCAGGGCTCCCGGCCGCGCTCGGTCCCTCCGGTGTCGGCGCCGAGCGCCGGGCTGCGCGGCCGGGAGAGCCTGCGGGGCCGCGGCGGAAACCGTGCCGGGGCCGGGCGGGGCCTCAGCCTCCTCCTCCCCCGGCCGCTCGGCCCGGACTCGGTCGCCGCCGCCGCTCCTGCAACCTCGGGTTAGGCCAGAGACGGGTCCGCGCCCAGGGCCGAGCGAGCCGCGGTCCGCAGAGCGACCGCTCTTCTCGCCCTCTCGCTGACTTGCATGAAAAGCAAAAGCGGCTGCTGGACCACGGCGGCTCTCGGAACTGTGCAGGGAGGCAGACGAGGGAGGTCACGGGCCGGGCCGGGCCGAGGGCTCGGGGCCCTGTGCCAGCGCGCTGGGAGTCCACCCGGCCCGGGCCTCGCGCTGCCCCCGGGCGCTCGCCAGCTCCACCTGGCATTCCAGAAATCCCTAATTCTCACTGTTTCCGTCACTGCGAAGCGTCCCCCACCTCGAGGTCGAGCGCTTCCTGGGCGAGAGGAACTTAGCACTGATTTTATCACAAAGCCGCAAAGCGTAGGTCAGTGAGACTCACGTTTATTCTTTTGAATATTTCTATGGCTGGATAATTAACTTCAACTGTATGAGTCTTACTATATTAAACAATGCATACTGAACGGGAAAAGTAACAAAAATATTGAATTCTTAATATTTATTATAAAACCATCAATATTTTCAACATTAAATGTTTTTTTGGTGTGCAAAGTGTATAAAAGAACAACACAAATACATTCTTATTTGAACTACAATGAAAATACCAACAGCACTCCCCCCCCCATATCATGACTTCAGTTATCCTACAGAAGGCATTTGGCACACGCGACAATGGCACGTTCCATGCACACGTGTCACACTGACAGCACACGTGATTTGCTCTCCTGGTCTTCTCTAGGACATACTCCACATCTCATTGGTCTTATAGTTTTGTCAGGAGTTTTTTTTTTTAATTATATTATGCAGTGTCTACCTAACCAGAACATAAAGTGATCAATAAAATAAACTGTTAAATTATTTTGTTCTGTACCGGAGATTCAACTTGGGGCCTAGCACTTTCGAGGCAGGCATCAGGACCACTGATGTCATAGGAGAAAGTGATGTCTTTTTACTTTGGCAATGACTAGTTATCTGTACAATGTTTGTTAGTCTGTGCTCATTTATCTTCCCTAAGTGACTGGGCTATCCTTTCCTGTCTCCTTTTCACCTTGTAGGCTTCTATTGCAGCAGATAGATGATAGATAGATTAGATAGATAGATAGATAGATAGATAGATAGATAGATAGATAGATAGATAGATAGATAGATAGAGATAGGTAGATAGATATAAAGCCCTCGCCAGTTTTAGATAATTTAAACATATCCTGTTATCTACCTATCCACTTTTGTTTTTCCTTTTACATATTCTTGATATTAATGTAAGCAAATGCATCTCTCTTCTTAACATTATTATTTGTGTTTCCGAGGCTTTAAAAAGGTTCTGTACTCACTGCACGAAAGGACGACTTCGCTCATGCATTTCCACTCCGCAGGTGGCCGAGGCCGGACCGCCCGTGAAGCTAGTTCCCTTTCCCGGCAGCGCTGTTCGTAGCCTCCCCGCCGACAGCTTCGGTGCGGTCCTGGGAAGAGCCGCGCTCCCGGATCACCGCGGGACCCTGGAGCCTGCGGGGCCGGGAGCCCTCCGTGGGGTCTCCGCGGAAGCGCCCGCTCCGTCGGCACCTCCGCGGCAGCCGAGCCCGCGGCGCGTCCCCTGGTGCGCGGACGCTGGAGCCGAGCGAGAGCAGCCGCTCTGGAGTCAGCGTCGCCGCCGGGACCCGCAACTCCCCGGGACGCGCGTCCGCCCAGGGTCCCGGGCCGCCTTCGGGGCGCCACGGAGGTGCGGCCCGCGGACGGGAGCCAGCAGGGGCGGAGACGAGGGCCCCGCGCCGCCCGCCGCCCAGAGCCTCCTCCTCCCGGCAGAGGGAGCAGCGCGCTCCCGGCGCGCGAGGCAGCGAGGAGGCGGACGCGCCCCCGGCGGGCAGCGCTGTCTCACCTGCTCCTGCCGCTCTGGGGAGGAAGGGGAGCGAGCTCGCGCCCCCTTGGGCTCTGCACAGGGGGAGACGCTTGCGCAAGGCGCCTGAGCACCGGGATGGCCGAGTGGTTAAGGCGTTGGACTTAAGATCCAATGGGCTGGTGCCCGCGTGGGTTCGAACCCCACTCTCGGTAAATGGTTTTCCTTTCCTCCACTCCGGCGGTCCTAAAACGCCACGGTTTGGGGGAACAGGTGACCACGTCCTACTTTTCACATTCGTCCGTGCGAACATTTTAAATCTGAAAGAGCTGGTTCTACGTGTGGTTTCCTAGCTCAGTCCTCGCAAGTGGCCAGCGTCCGGCCAACGACCCACATCTCTATTGGCCCGAGGAGCCGCTGACCGCCAGCGTCTCAGCGCCAACAGCACAGCCCAGGCCAGTGTGAGGTGCTGTGCGACTGGGCCGTCCCTCTTCGCTCCTGCCCGTCACGGGGGCTTTGTTTCCCAGTCTTTTCGTTTAGGGTTGGTTTTGTCTGCAGTGCTGAGGATGGAACCCCTGACCTCGTGTGTGCTAGGTAAGTACTCCGCCTTTGAATTATCCCCCACCCTCTCTATATGTGTATTTTTAAATATTTCCACCATGCCCCCCCTTTTGAGACAGGATTTTCCTATATAGTCCAGGCTGGCCTTGAACTCACTATGTAACCCAGGCTGGCCTCCAAATCACAGTGTTCCTCCTGTCTCAGCCTCCTGAGCGCTGATGATAAATGTGCTCCACCATGCCCAGCTCATCTTCTAAGAACATTGCAAGGACATTTTAGTCCCATTTCCTCTTTGTTCTTCTGTCCCCAGTCTGTCCCCTCCTCACCACACAGACACCCTCTCTCCCCTCCACGTCTACAGCCCTGACCAGTGAGGTTCAGTCCTGCTTCTGCCCAACTCGTCCAGCAAACATGCACGGATCTGCCCCGAGACGCCTCATCTGGCTCCGGACCGGCGCTGACTCAGAGCCCAGAGGAGCCCTCGCTCCCACGGGACTCGTGTTTTCGAGCAGCAGCACCGAGGCAGCGGGTGCTCAGCGGAGGCTGCTGTGACACGGCCACTTCTGACCCACGCCGTGCGGGAGGGGAGGCCTCACTCGAGCCCCCGCCCCGAGAACCACATCTCGGAGCTGGAGCCGGGAGCGCCGGGCTGGGAGACCTTGTTACAGACACTTACTCAGGTGGGTCAGCAAGTGCAGCTGTGAGCTGAGGTAGAGAAAGGTGGAAACAGTCACAGGGTGCGAGACCAGAGGAGACCCCGGAAGCCCCTTCCTGGGTGCTGACAGCCCTGGGAGCTGCGGCAGGTGAGGGCCCAGCAGGCTCAGGTCTGGAGCCCGAGGGAAAGCAAAGGTCATGACAGCAGCAGAGGAGAGCAGGAGCTCGGAGATAGCGCTTCGGGGAGAGGGAGGAACCGGGCCCGCGGGAGCCCACCGCCCCAGGCTCACGGGGCGTGGGGACAGGCCCCTGCCACAGGAAGGAGGCCCAGCCCAGGGAGCCGCAGATTTCAGGAGTGGACTGGGGTCAAATCCACCCTGCGCCCTTGCAGGGCCCACCGGTCACTGCCCGGTTTTCTTTGGCACCAACACAAGGGCAGCCCTGTGCCTGTTCTTCCCACCCGGGAAGCAAGAAGCTGTGTCTGGGCGGAGCGGAGTGACTGAGACACAGTGTGCCCTGTGCCTGGGCAGCAGGTGTCCTCGGCTCAGCCTTGGCACGGGCACAACATAAGCCTGGACGGAACCTAGGACACCCGAGTACAAAACACAGTAACTAGGCGCCCTTGTGTGTGAAAAAGGGGGGGGGGAATCAAGATATCTACATGTGTGTGCATGAACACAGTCCCCGAATTTGAAGATGAAGGTTCCTGGAGAGGAGTGGCTGATGGAATAAAGGTGGGGAGGAGACTGTTCAACATACCTTGTTTCTGCTTTTCGAGTTACATGTGTATTGTTATGCAAAAGACCTTAGAAATACATTTTAAAAAATAATTTGTAGCTTTCGTGTGGGAATAAGTGTTCAGAGCACCAAAGCAAACTCTTGGCCAGTCTTATACCTTTTTCTCTCCTTTTAAATCCTTTCGCTCTCTAAATAGATTTGAGAGCTGTTTTAGCACTTACGTGTGGAAGGAACAAACCAAGAACTCAGTGCAGCGTTTCACTCGAAGAGACCTCAGAGGCAGGGTCAGGGGAGCCTGGCTTGTCCGCAGCTGGGGATAAAAACCCTACAGGGCTGGCCCGTACGGGGATCGAACCCGCGACCTTGGCGTTATTAGCACCACGCTCTGACCAACTGAGCTAACCGGCCACCACGCTCGGGAAGATCCTGTGCAGACCGTATTGGAACCCACTCTCCTAAGGAGGTTGCGCCCTGTCTGCGTTCTCGGGAAGCTGCTTCTCCTGGGGAAACTGAGTCTTGCTTAACCTGTGATTTATAATCCGAGATCCGGTCCCAGCGGGACCTCCTCTCTTTCCGGCGCTGCGCGGCTCCTCGCGGCCCGAGCCGGCCGCTCGTCGGCCCTGGTGGAGATCCCGGCGACTCGGACCGGCGGCCCCGCTCTCCACTGTTAGACGGAAGCACTCGTGGGCAGAGCACGCGAGGGTGGCGGTCACTCTCTCCCTGCGGATGCGATTCCCAAGGCCTGCACCTTTCAACCCCGCGTCTACACCCATTCCTACAGTGGAAAGCGCTCCGCGATCCCCGGAGAGAGCGATGCAGGTGACACTAATCTCTAGGATGTTGCTCTTTGCACAGAGTAAAATCGTTTTCAAGTAGCCCAGAACTAGAGAGTGCCCCAGGGCAGGCTCCGTGGCTTAGCTGGTTAAAGCGCCTGTCTAGTAAACAGGAGATCCTGGGTTCAAATCCCAGCGGGGCCTATGAAAGTTAAGTGTCCCTTTTGAAATTCTGTCCTGTACAAAGTGGCTCGCATGAAATTAATTTGTGTCTCGGGGATAAAAATAAAACAGCTTTCTCCAATGTTGGGTGTGATTCTGAATTGTATATAAAATGTACCAATAAAGAATTCAATATATATATATCAGCTTTAGAAATGTGCCTTTTGGGTCCCCCTGTATGAGCCTAACTACTGAGGTAAACTCTTTCTCTTACCCACTTGGAATAAAGGTGGAGCTCATAGATTTTACGGTGGACCAGCAAATGGCTGGTGGCATTTCTCATTTTCTTTGCCTGGATACGTGTGTCTTTATCGTAGCTTTGAGGAATGAGGCACAATGGGTAGAAAAATTTCAAAGATCCAAGACTTAGGACTAGGAAGTTTTTAGAATACGTATTTTGCATTTTACTGTTACCTCGTGCTTCGTCGTCTTTGCTTTTTTGACTTTCTAAACTTTATCTTCAACTTATGTGTCAGGCACAAACTGCCACCCACAATGATGTGCACACAAGTTTTTGAGAAACGGATTGCATCTCAAGCAGCTTTGCTCCTCACTGTAACTGTCCAACAGATCGCTCACTCTTTGTTGAGCGTGGGGGAGGTCAAGGGGCTGGAGGAACTTAATACCGTGAACCACTCCGCTCCATCGCTAGGCAATGAGGGTGCTTCACTTTATAAAAGTTTTCAAACAAGACCTGGACTTCCGCAGCTGTGTCTTTAGTAAAAGGGCTTCTCCATAATCAAATACAGTTTCTTTCCCAGCTGAGGTATTGTTTATTCTAACACAGTCTGCTTCCTCAGGGCCGAAATGTCGTTTGTTCTGTGATCCCCACGTGGTGAGGTCCGTTTTGGGGATTTAAAGTGGACCCAGGGCCACATGAGGCCAGTTATGTGGTTCTTTCTCCTTCACGCCCAAGTACTATTCCCAGCACTGGCACTGGATAAACTCGGGCGAGCTGATTTTGAGGTCCCTGAAAGGCTGAACAGCAAAACGTGGCTACGAGGGGAAATCCTGAGGAAAAAGAGACGGTACCGGAGACACTTTCACTCGAGTTCCAGCAAGGGGCCTCAGGTGAGGGAGGTCAGCGTGGCCACGGCACTACGAAACCTGCACCACAACCAGCCACGGGGCGGCCGTGCTGAGGGCCCTGCCCAGCTTTGTCCTTGGCCCTGAGGCTGCGCCGGAGAGGCCGTGGGCCGGGCTGTGCGCCGCGGGTCACGGCGGCCGGGGCCTCCCTGGAAAGTGCGACCCCGAGGCTGGTGAGCAAGGAGGGCGCTGACCCTGCCTGCACCTCTCAGGACTTCTTCGTGCCCCTCACGGACCTCGGCAGCCCGAAGCCGGCATCGGCGACTCTCTCTGAAGCCTCCAACGCATGTCTCCATTTCCGTCTGCGCGGCGCGCCTCGCCCTGAACTCGCTGGCATTCCTGCCCAAACCTGGGTCACACCTGGCTGCTCCAAGCCGACTGCACCCCAGGCAGGGCACCACGAAGTCTGCTGGCTTCCCCGCGGCTGAGCGGTGCTTCTCCCGTCTTTGTCTTGCTCCCTGTTGGGGCCGGCGGCGCCCACCGCCGCCCACAGCAGCCTCTCCCGTGCCGCCGCCGCCAGCACCGCGGAGACGGACCGGGGTGCGGCGCATCGCGGGGGCTGCAGCTTCCGGCGCGTTTTTACGTCACTTGGGGTTGGTTTAGAAGTGCAGTGTGTATCCTTCCCAGAGACTGGGAACCGTTTTTACCTGTCTTAGTGTTACTGACTTCCACTTTAATGGTGCTGCGGTAAACCATTTTTAAAAGTATTTTAATCCTTTAAAATGTATCAAGACTTGCTCTATAGCCCCATCTTGAATTGCTCGTGTGCATTTGAAAATAAAGTATATTGTGCAGCCTGTGGCTGTGGGCGCTGGGAACGCATCGCATGGCTAACTAACTGCTTGGCTTCAGTTTGCTCTGCCCTAAGCTGTCAGCATTCGGTCGGAGGTATCTTTAAAATACCAAGCATGATGGTGGATTTTTCTAATTCTTATTTTTTGTTTTACTTTTCTTCAGATAACAATAAATGTCTGCCTTGTAAATCGGTATTTCATCACTGTGTAATGATCTGCGGTCTGGGGTTCTGCCCAGACCTCTAGGTGGATGTATCAGTGGATCTCCGCCGCTCTTCTCACAGGGCGGGTGCTCCTGGCACCTCTTTCTCCATCTCTGCATTTGCACCGAGTCTCTGCAAGACACTAAAACGGTAAACAGTAGCCCCTGTTTCTTTTTACACCATTTACTGTCTAGCCTGACTGACCGTCGCTGCTTTCTCACGGCTTGTATCTTTTACATTCGATGTGCTGATTTATGTTTGGATTTAAGCTTGCCGCCGTATCTGTTCTCCGTTCCGTTGTTCATTCCTGAAGGAGCTTACCTGGTGTTTCTTTTATTCCTTTGAATTACTATTATTACTGTTTGAAGTTTTCATAACCTAAAATGAAATAATGTTGCTCTCCACATGCGTTTAAGATTGTTTTTCATTATCTTCGGCTTCAGTGGTAGCTTCGAATCGCTATAGTTGTCTTTGTGTTTCTCTCGGTGTTTGCGCAGGCGGTGAGCCTCCTCCGCAGGGAGCCGCGCGCTTCAGATTTCTGCATTTCCATGCAGGTCCGTCACACCCGGACCTGGGTCCAAGTCCCGCCTCTCCAGCGTCTGCCCCGCCCACACCTCGCGTCCAGCTGTTTCCGCACTGACTTTTCGGGTCCCTGGCTCCTCCCCGGGGGCGTGGCCATCCCGTTTGCTCTCCGACCTTCGTCCTCGCGTCCGCGACTCTCTTCTCGGAAACTTTCTTCCTGGGCCCCGGGCAGCCTGGGCAGCAGCGCCACAGGCAACTGTGCGAAGGAAAAGCTAAGTCTAAGGTTTCCCTCCCGATGACGACCATTTAGGAAAATTTACTTCTATAGGGAGGGGGAGCAGGAACTCCTCTAGGGGGTTTCCGTAGTGTAGTGGATATCACGTTCGCCTAACACGCGAAAGGTCCCCGGTTCGAAACCGGGCGGAAACAGTGAGTTAAAGCTTTTGCTACACCCAAGAGACTGGCACACGGCCCTCCCGCTGCTGAACGACTTACCAGCTCCTTTTATGAGCCTCGGAGACTGAAGTGGAACCTTCCTGACGGCCGCGTCCCCGCCCTTTTTCCCTTGGAGGCCGACCTTGATCGCGGGCGCCGGCTGTGGTCAGGAACGGACCACCCAGCAGGGTGTGAGGGGGCCCGGCTCGGCCAGGCACCTGCTCCACTCCCTGGCGGGACGGGACGGGCTGTCCGGATCAGACCTGATCAGCGCCGTGGCCGTAGCGTCCCGCAGTGAGCCTGCAGACCGGCGCGCACCCCACACCGCGAGTCCAGCCGCTCTCCGGGCAGAACGCTGGCACCTCCTCGCCCCACCCGGGACGTGATCTGTGTCCAGAGCCTGCAATCGCCGGGTGATAGCCTGGGTCTCAGGAAGTGACCCAAAGTGCAGATGTGGCCAAAGACAGTGGCTAAAAACTCACAGCCCTCGGACAGAGTGAGGCCTGCTTAAGGGGCTCAAGGGAACGGAGCTGACCCCCGAAGGCTCGGTCTCACTGGCATCGGAGTTGGGGTGTTTCAGCAGCCTGGGGGGCGGGGCAGAATACTGAGTGCACTGATCAGGGGATACTTGAGAAAATACTGGGTAAGGCACTGAGCCCTGCGTGTATTAAAGCAAGGGTGTTCCGAGCAGGGGAGTGTCCGCGCGAAGGCCCTGAGGCGAACACACATCTGGTGTCCACCACGATGTACACTTGGAAACTAGAGACCGGAGGAGTCTCCGTGGTGCCGTGGCCCCAGAGGAACAGAGAGGTTGGTTGTTCAGCAAAGCTGTACAAAAGTCTGTTAGACCCGGAGGGCCACACTGGCGAGAGCTTGGTCAGACCTGCAGGGTTCTGAGGGCAGGACGAAGGGCATCCCTTCCGACTTGCAGAATGGGGGAACTAAAGCCAAAGATGTCATCTAAGTCAGGCGGTCTCGCCATGGCTGGTCTCGAGATGTGCCTTCAGAGCCCACGCGGTGTGGGTGAAGTTTCTCAGAGTCGGCTGGGCCTACTGTGCGTGGTGCAGGCTGCCGAGTAGTCCAAAGGTGAGTAATTCAGGGCAGTGAGTAATCCACGTGGGCAAAAATAATCCAGGCAAGCGAGATACAACTCCCAACCTGCTCGATATCCAAAACAAGAGCCTGTGCTCTCTAAAATCAGGAATGAGTTCGAGGAACAACGGAAGTTAATAACAGTGAAAACTTATTCAGAGAAAGCCTCTAAGATGGGCAGAAGGGGGATGGGCATGGGGCCTGCCCACCCACCCACCCCACTTTTCAGAGGTGTTTTATATGGCAGAGACATGTAGGAGAGGCGGGTCCGAGATGGGCAAAACTACCCCCCAGTGGAGAATTCCAAGGTGCACATGACCAACCAGTAAGATTATAAGTACAGTTACCTAGATAATAAATCACATACAAGGAATTTCTGGAAGGAAAATGTGCTAGAGAGATTGATGTCTATGCAGAACATCAGTCACGGCCATTCCTCTCGAGGGGAGGTGGTGTCTGTTTTCCTTTTGTAATGCTGACCAGTGACTGTTCCTCAGTTGTTTTTCTGTGCTGAGGGCCCAACTTTGTCTAACTGGCTCAGAATAATTTCTAAGTTCTCTGGCTGCAATATGGATAAACAGTGCGTGATCACTAAATGAGCGAAGTTTGGGTAGCGGCCCCGAGAGGCAGCTGGCCTGGATGGAAGGGAGAGGAAAGGCTGGCTTCCTGCTACCTGCTGCCTGCTGCCTGCTTGCTGCCTGCTGCCTGCTGCCTGCTGCCTGCTGCCTGCTGCCTGCTGCCTGCTGCCTGCTGCCTGCTGCCTGCCAGGCGCTTCTCCTCCGCACGCCTTCTGCCTCAGAGCTGGCCGACCTGCTCTGAAACCTCTCCAGACTGCCAGCCAGGATAAACCTCTCCTCCTTTAACTCGGTCAGATATCTTGTCCCAGCAACGAGAAGACAACTAAAACAGGCCATCTTCTGCCACGAGCTGAAATTGTCGTGCACTGAAGTGTGTGAGGCAGACAGGGGTCTTGGGGAGCCCTGGGCACTGGCTGGGAGCGCTCAGGGCCGAGCTGTCCCTCGGAGACGCCCCGGTTCAGAAGTGAGCGCGCGGCGGCCGCGCCCGTCCCGCAGGAGTGTCACACGCGCTGCCCAGGCCGCGAGCCCGGCGGGGTGAGGCCGGGCGCGGGCGCCACAGGGAGCGGGAGCGCAGGGCTGCGGGGCACGGCGGGCAGAAGGGCGTCCGCGTGGGCTCCGCAGAGAGGGCGACGGCGCTCGCGCGAGCGACACGGGGAGGCGGTGGGGACTCGGCGAGAGCAGCGGGTCCCACGAGCCGGGCGGGCCTCGCGGGCGCGGCTCGAGAAGGCGGGGCTGGCTGGACCCTCGACCGGAGGACGGCGCCGTGGCCCTCGCGCGACGGGGCACCGCTGCCCTGTGCTCCGGGCCGGCTGAGGGCAGCGCCGGGCGAGGAGCGGCGACAGGGCAGGCGCGTCGCTTTCGCCCAGGGCTCGGGCCGCTGCGGAGAAGCCCGGCCTCTTCCCGCCGGGCGCTGATCCCGCTGGCCGCGGGAGGGCGCCGTGGGCACAGCAGCCGCGCGCGCGCACCGGGTGCTGGAGGTTCTTCCACCCCCGAGCAGCAGCGAGTCGCACCTCAGCTGTGATGGCCGAGTGGTCAAGGCGTTGGACTCGAAATCCAATGGGGGCTCCCCGCGCAGGTTCAAATCCTGCTCACAGCGGTGACGTTTTACACCTGGTCCAGGAAACTGGCGAAGTCTGCTGTTCCCATCGAATTTCACCGGGTCACGTCGGCCAGGGGGATCCTCTCGGCCTCGTGTCCCGCCTTCCCCTGACGCTTCGGGGCGCCAGCGAGCGCGTCCTTTCTCTGGCTCCTGGCTCCCCGCCCATGGTCCGCTCTCTCACCCAGGTTTCTCCTCGGTCCGCAGAAGCCCAGATAATGAATGTGCGGAGCTGAAGTCGGTAAGTCCAGTAAGGTCCGACCTACGAGAAACGGGAACTTGCACTGGTGTGAAACCCGCATCACAATGATTTCATCGACTACCTCGTGTGGCCACTGCCAGGAGGGGGGGGGGCGATTTGCTCGGCCTCTTTGCACAGCCCAGGAAGGACTGTGTGGCCCAGGCTGGCCGTGACTGAGTCTGCAGTGTTCGGTCCTGCCTTGGTATCCCCGCTGCTGGCCTGGGTACCCGGCGGGCGCCTCCACGCCCAGCCTGGCGTAGTTTGCAATAGATACTTTAAGAGAACGTGTCTAATGCGAACCAACCACGACAGACACGCTCTTCCAGGGCAGGCTCCGGTAGGAGTCCCTGCCTCAGTCGCGCTTTTCCGGCCTGCAGCGCAAATCTGCTCTCCAAGAGCAGCACGGAGAGAGCCCTTTGCAGGTGGGGCCAGTGGCGCAATGGATAACGCGTCTGACTACGGATCAGAAGATTCTAGGTTCGACTCCTGGCTGGCTCGGAAGCTTATCTTTTAGCCTCTTGAACCCTCCATCCTTGTGGTGGTGCCGCCTGCCAGGACTGAGCTGCCCCCCACGCACCGAGGAACCGTCCAGGGCTGGCTCTTCCCACCTCCAGGCTCATCCTGGGCTCCAGAAAGGAGCGAGGGGGAAGAGAAGTGAAAAGACGGACTTCAAGTCAAAGGATCCTGCAAGGATAGGAGGTTTTTGTGTTAACTCTTTCTCGCGGGAACCCTCCCTGTGGGTCCCACCGCATCCACCGCGCCACCGCGCCAAGTAATGCCCCCAGCACGCCAAAGCCCATTCTGTAATCCCTTCCCGCAACACACCCGCAGCGTGCCCCACCGCGCCGGTTTTCCTCGATTTACTTTGTACTTGTGCTGTATAGTTACCAAGATGAAAACAGGATTCTAGTTTGGTGGAGCAAAAGCTTAAGTTAAACTTCAACTTAGAAGCAATTTGGTACCGGTTGACTTGAGTGGACGGGTGTATCCGGTATTGGCGGCGTAAAAGGTAACAGTGGCCCGTACGGGGATCGAACCCGCGACCTTGGCGTTATTAGCACCACGCTCTAACCAACTGAGCTAACCGGCCAGTACAGGAAAAGTGATCTCCAATTTAGAAATTGTTTGATATGTTCCCGTTGGGAGCGGAGTGGAACCGCTCTTCCTCCCGAGACTTCTTCAGCCTGGTCCGAGGCTGTGACGAAGGACGCTGCTCCGTGCAGCCCTCGGTCCAGCCCGAGGGTCTTCTCGGGCTGGCGGAGCCGCGAATCCCGAAGTGCTACAGCCTCACCGAGCTCCCGCGACGCCCCTGGGGCTCCCGCCTCCGGCCCGGGCTCTGCGCCGCCCAGGCGTGGCGGTGTCGCCCCGAGGAGGCGGAGTCCGCGCCCGCCGTTCCGTCCCCGCGTGCGCAGAGCCACCTGCGCAACACGAGAGCGGACTCGGGACGCCGGACCTCTCCAGGCCTCACCCGCGACCCTGTTCTCCGGCGCCAACTGCGAGCACCGACCGAGGCCCAGGCCGGGGACCCCGGGCCCGCAGGGCCTGGATCCCGCGCGCGGGCGGCCCCGGCCCACGCGCACGCCCTTCACCGCGCCATGAGTGGCGGGCACGGATCGTCTGCGCCTCACGACGGCGCCAGAGGAAGGAGCCGATGCTCCTCGAAGACCGCCGAGGGTCCCCTTCCGCGAGCAGGTCCACGCCGCCGGTCCGGTGCGTTCAGTGTCTGCTGCGCCCCGGGCAGCGCACCGCGCGGGGCCTGCGGGATAATCGGAGACGTTCGTGACTGTGCGCGGCCTGGCAGCCCTCCACGGGCCGCGGGAAGCGAGACGCGTGTCACAGCCCGCGTGAGGCGCTTCCTCCTTCGCTCCACGGCGCGGGGTCGTGGCGCTGGGCGCGGACGCAGGCCTCGCGCTCCACTCCGCGCCGCTCTGCTCCGCAGCCGTCCACGGAGGCTGCGCTCCCGCCAGGGGGAGGCCGGACGGCGGCGACCGCCCG